>JACEFO010000787.1:0-24949 GCA_015342445.1 Digitaria exilis | reverse complement strand
TATACCGGTATGCATGTGGTACGATTTCGACCTTAACCAATTATCATACACGGACGGGAGATCTACATCTATCATCCCGCCCGTCAATCCTTATGATTCCAACATAAGTAAAGACAAGCAATCCCTATGTCTCGCGAGTGACAGGAAATCACTCGACTTGTAACGGACCTATAGCAATGCACTATCGATCCCTTTCAAACTAGTATTGCAAGTCATGGGTACTAGGAAATGTGCAGCTAAGGTATTCAATCAACTCCTTGAACGTAAATGCACAAACATAGAGAATTCAAAGTGCATATTTTGGTAAAGGTTAGGTCATGCTCCGGGGCTTGCCTTCTTGCTCGGACTGAGAGTTAGCCTCCGGGTTGTTCACGTCTGCACCGGCACCGGGCTCCGGGGCTTCTTCCTCGTCTGTGGGGATGAGGGTGTAGTCGCCGTCTGGGATAGTGCCTTGTACATGATATGCATAACTTAGGGTGGCTGTTCTGGAATTTCAGATTCCATTTATTTTATTCTATCTAACTACAAAAAGGTTTATTCTTTTATATAAATCGATTTCCATCTAGATTACTTCGCATTTTTGTTTCTCCATTTCTGTTCATCATTTTTATCTATAAACTTTATGGCAGCTACTGGAGTATAAGAGCTAAGCTCACTCCAAAATTTAGCTAATTTCGAGCTACACATAATTTATTAAAAATCTAACAAGTTGCTGCCAGCAGAAATGAATTTAATTCATATAAAATTGAAAATTCAACCATTTCAGGAGATCTCCCTACCAAAGTTAAGCATAAGTATGAGGAGGGCTCTGGCCAAGTGGTGGCTCAAAATAACCCTTGGGTGATCCTCAATGATTTTCTAACCAAAAACACATATTTAATTATTTGCCATCCTAAACAGAGCAAAAATTAAGTTTTTCATTTTTAACATGTGTTCTAACAAGTTTTAAGCTCTCAGGAGCAGAATGGTGATTTTTCACTGCACATATTATTTTTAATGATTTCTGCACTGCAAAAAAGACAGAAAACCTATTTTAATTCATAAAAGGAGCTAAACATCATATTTTTGGGTCTTCTTTGGACACAAGCTGTCCAAAGCCACTATACACAACATATCCAAAGCTCAACCCTAGCGCAGCTCTGGATTTGAAATGGTGCATAACTTTAGATTTTCCTTGTTTGAATTTTAATTCAAAAACAGTTCGTCAAAAGTACAAACATGTCTAATAGAGATTGTAATTTAGACTCTCACGAATCCAGGGAGTATTTTTGTGCATTTTTCCGATTTTTGTACGATTTTTAATCGATTTTACAAGTTTCGGGAAAAATCAAACCTAGACTTAAGAATCTGTTTACGCAGAGAACCCTAGATCTTTCAAAACTTCGCGAACGAGTCCCTGGACTTTTGCGCAGAGACCCCTAAACAAAGGTAGACGATGAACTTGGGTCCCTGGGACCTCGCCGGAGTTGCGCCGGCCAAATGGCGGCGAACTAGGCTCGGGGAAGTGGGGGAAAAGATTCCTGGGCTCACCACGAGTCGTTTGGGGACGGTTGGGAGGCCGGGGATGGTCGGAGTTTCGCCGGCGACGAGGTGGTGGCGGCGCGGCCGCCGCGGCTTCTACGCCGGCGAGCTCGGGGTCGTTCGCGGAGGGGGGAGAGGTCCTTGAGCACCAGCAGAGCTTGGGGAAGCTAATGGCGTGCTCGAGGAAGCTCGGGGACGGCTCGGAGTAGGGTCTCGACGTGCGGGTGCTTCGACGGCCGGAATTCGCGATTTGGGGAAATCGCAAATTCTCGCCGGAGAAGGGACAATAGCTTGGGGAAAGTTGGGGGTTTTGGAGCTGGTGGAGTGGACTAGCTCCGTGCGGGATGGATTGGGGAATGGTGGAGCGTGGACGAGGAATTTCGCGAAGAGCTTGGGTTCGGCTTGCGCGTCGCGAGGAGGAAGAAGACCGAGCGAGCGCGGGGAAGTGGAAATGACCAAGTGAGCGAGTGAGAGGAGGGGTGGGAGTGCGCGGTGGAGTGCTTGGGCACGCAAGGGAGGCACTGTGCGGCCTCGGGAGCGTGCGAGCGCGTGGGTGGCTGTCGCGGTCGCCATTGATGGCGCGGCGAGCTCGAACAGAGCGCGCGCGACACGATTGGGCGAGGAAGATTGTGGCGTGATCGCTGGGGATCCTCCACAGTGCTCCTTGGCGCGTAGCGAGCGAGCATCGCGACTGCGGGGCGGCGCTGCGCGGCCGCGACCAGTGCCGAGCGAGCTTGCCATGATGGCGCTCCGCGGCGCGAGGCAGCAGTGCGCCGTCGCCCGCGAAGTGACGGTACGGAAGGCTTGGACAAACGCGTGAGGACAAAAGCTAGCTGCCGCCACAGCTCGGCCGACCCGACGCGGTCTCCGCCACACGCCGGCCACGTGGCGGCCGGACTCCGGCCGGAGCAGAGCGCGCCAGGGGCGAGCTGGCAGCCCCGTGGAGCTCTTTGCCCCTTTTGAACTTTCTCCAAAAATTTGAGCTGAACATCGAAACGTGTAAAATTAAAAGTTGGAGTTTGAGGTGCGGGACACAACTTCCGAGCTTGGACCGGGCACTTCGACCAGGCGCTACGGCGCTTCGAGCTTGAACCGCAAGCTCGAGCTTGCCGAGCCTCGAATGGTCGGAAACGCCACTCGAGGGTGAGTGCCCCCCTCGAGCTTGGCTGCGAAGCCTCGAGCGTGACGGAACGTCGCTCGAGGGTGAGTCCTCGAGCTTGGCTGCGGAGCCTCGAGGGTGACGGAACGTCGCTCGAGGGTGAGCCCTCGAGCTTGGCTGCGGAGCCTCGAGGGTCCTGTCGTGCAGCCTCGAATCGTGACGGAAACTACCGGCTAGGCTCGATCGTCACGGACATAGCTCGATCGGGACGGATTTTTACGGCTAACCTCGATCGTGACGGACATTCCCGCTCGAGGGTCACCGATCGGCGCGAACGCCGTGGCGAGGTTGTCGCGAAGGGCTGTCCGAGATGTTTAAGTTTTAGTTGGGTGCCAAACAACCCTTGTTTTTGAATTATAATTGAATTTTTGACGAATTTTTGAATTTCAACCCAATTCCCTGTTGTATTGATTTTAATTGCACTTTTTAATTCTTTTGACATCAGAGATGTCACAGCCTACCCCCCTTAAAAGGAATCTCGTCCCGAGATTCGATTAAACCTAGAGATAGAGAGGGGAAAAGAAATACCTCGGCTTAGGAAAGTATGTCGGGGAAATTCTTCCTAAGATAGTCCTCGGTTTCCCACGTGGCTTCATCTTCGGAGTGATGACTCCACTGAACTTTGTACATTTTAACTCCCTTCCTTCGTGTTTGTCGCTCTTTCTCGTCGAGGATCTTAACGGGATGCTCATCATAAGAGAGATCCGGTTCAACCGAGAGTTCCTCTTGTTCAACAACTTCGGTTGGGACACGAAGACACCTCTTGAGTTGAGAAACATGGAATACATTGTGTACCGCTGAAAGTTTCTCGGGAAGCTTTACTTGATAGGCTACCGGCCCACATTGCTGAGTAATTTCATACGGGCCGATATAACGAGGTGCAAGCTTGCCCTTGAGTCCAAATCTTTGCACACCCTTGGTCGGGGAGACCTTAAGATATACGTGATCACCAACTTCGAACTGAAGTGGCTCCCGCCGCTGATCAAAGTAGCTCTTTTGCCGTGACTGGGCGGTCTTCAAATTCTCCCGAATGATCCTAACCTTTTCTTCGGCTTCCTTCACAAGGTCAGGGCCATAAGTGTACCTCTCGCCTGCCTGGGACCAACACAACGGGGTCCGACATCTTCTACCATACAAGGCTTCGAATGGTGCCATTCTAAGACTCGCTTGGTAGCTGTTGTTATAGGAGAATTCGGCCAGAGATAAACATTTCTCCCAATTCTTCCCATAATGAATAACACAGGCTCGAAGCATATCCTCAAGTATTTGATTTACCCTTTCCGTCTGCCCATCGGTCTGTGGGTGATATGCCGAACTACGGATCAGTTTGGTGCCTAGGGACATTTGCAATTGTTCCCAAAAGCGTGCTACGAACAGAGCACCACGATCTGAAATTATCGTCTTGGGTACCCCGTGTAGACAAACGATCCGCTCCAAATAAATCTCCGCATACTTCTTGGCAGTGTAAGTGGTATTGACTGGAATAAAGTGTGCGGTTTTGGTAAGGCGATCCACAATTACCCAAATAGAATCGTGCCCCTGAGGGGTTCTGGGAAGTCCAACAATAAAATCCATGCTTATATCTTCCCACTTCCACGAGGGAATAGGTAGAGGTTGAAGCGTGCCTGCTACCTTCAAGTGGCTAGCCTTGACCCGCTGGCATGTGTCACATTCCGACACATACGTGGCAATTTCTCGCTTCATTCGAGTCCACCAAAAGTTTTGCTTCAAGTCTTGGTACATTTTGGTGCTGCCGGGATGGATAGAAAATTTAGAGAGGTGTGCCTCATCCATAAGCTTCCTCCGGAGTTCCGTGTTTTTGGGCACCACAAGGCGATGTCCATACCACATCACTCCCTGCCCATCCAACCGGAAACACTTGTACTTCTCTTTCACCCTTTCCTTAGACAATTTCCTTTTAAGGATTTTAACGCCCGCATCATTTAATTGGGCTGCAACAATCTGATCGTGCACGGTTGGTTCCACTGCAATATGGTTGAAGTACCCGTGTGGAACAATCTCCAAATTGAGCTTTGCCATTTCGTGACACAGGGTGTCGGCATAGGACTCCACGGAAAGACAATGACAACGAGCCTTGCGGCTTAGTGCATCCGCAACTACATTAGCCTTCCCGG
Source organism: Digitaria exilis (assembly GCA_015342445.1). Taxonomy (NCBI): domain Eukaryota; kingdom Viridiplantae; phylum Streptophyta; class Magnoliopsida; order Poales; family Poaceae; genus Digitaria; species Digitaria exilis. Next base: position 20,134 of record JACEFO010000787.1, on the reverse strand, counting down.
GGTGATAGTGTACACTGAGATCATAGTCCTTTGCTAACTCCAACCATCTTCGCTGTCTCATATTCAGATGTGCCTGAGTGAAGACATACTTGAGGCTCTTGTGGTCTGTATATATGTTGCAGGGAACACCCATCAAATAGTGTCTCCACATCTTGAGAGCATGAATGACCGCTGCTAACTCAAGATCGTGCGTGGGGTAGTTTTGCTCATGAGGCCGAAGTGCTCGAGAAGCATAAGCAATGACTCGGTTCTCTTGCATGAGAACACAGCCAAGACCGGTGCCTGATGCGTCACAATAAACATCATACGGCTTGGTGCAATCGGGCTGAGCCAAAACTGGGGCTGAAGTTAAATGTCTTCGCAAGGTGTGGAAAGCTTCCTCACATTTGTCATTCCACTCAAATTTAACTCCCTTCTTCAAGAGTTCGGTCATGGGCTTTGCTATCCGAGAGAAATCCGGAATAAAACGGCGGTAATAACCGGCTAAACCCAGAAAACTCCGAATCTCGTGGACGGAAGTAGGTGGCTGCCAATCTAGTACCTCTTGTACTTTGGATGGATCTACGGATATACCATCTTTGGAAATCGTGTGGCCCAAAAACTTCACACTCCCTAACCAGAATTCACACTTGGAGAATTTGGCGTAGAGTTGGTGGTCTCGCAGTCGCTGAAGAACAATGCGAAGGTGCTCAGCGTGCTCTTCCTCATTCTTGGAGTATACAAGAATGTCGTCGATGAAAACCACCACAAACTTGTCTAATTCAGACATGAAGACCGAGTTCATGAGGTACATGAAATAGGCTGGGGCGTTGGTGAGTCCAAAAGACATGACTAGGAACTCATAGAGTCCGTAACGTGTGGAGAAGGCAGTCTTCGGAATATCACAAGGTCTGATTTTTATTTGGTGATAGCCAGAGCGAAGGTCAATCTTGGAGAACACTCTGGCGCCAGCTAGTTGATCAAACAGGATGTCAATTCGGGGTAACGGATACTTGTTCTTAATAGTTACCGCATTGAGAGGCCGGTAGTCAATACACAACCTCAAGGAATGGTCCTTCTTCTTCACGAAGATAGCGGGACATCCCCACGGTGACACACTTGGGCGAATGAAACCTTTATCTAGCAATTCTTGGAGTTGAATTTTTAATTCAGCCAATTCATTGGGTGGCATCCTATAGGGTCTCTTTGATATAGGTGCTGTGCCAGGTTGCAATTCAATCACAAATTCAACGTCCCTATCCGGCGGCATCCCTGGTAAGTCATCCGGAAATACATCGGCATACTCACATACCACCGGAATGTCCTTTAGTTGGGTTTCGACCATAGAATAAGCACACGCATCAACGCAAGTCCGTCGTGGCAGATATAGCACACTCGGGCCATGCGTAGGTGAGTTTATCTCAACAACTCGTTCCGCAATATCTAGGACAACCTTGTGCTGAGTCATCCAATTGGCTCCTAACACAATGTCAATCCCTTCCATACCAAGTAGAATCAAATCAGTAGGGAATGTTTTACTTCCCAGCCTGATCGGAACTTTGTGGGTGACTTGGTTGGATGCAATTTTGCCTCCCGCAGTTGATATCACAAAGGAGGATTTGGTATGGTATGATTTTAATCCGCATTTCACGTGGAATCTTGTGCTTATGAAACTATGCGTTGCTCCAGAATCAAATAATATCACAGCAGGTTGAGTGCAGATAGGGAAGATACCAGTCATGTCTGGGGCTCCCTCGGGTAAGTCGGCCAAGTTGGTGTAGTTGAGCCGTCCTTGGCGGACTTGCACACGCTGCTGCTGCTGCTTGCCCTTGCCTTGTTGATTTCCAGGGCGCTGGTTCTGCTGTCTGTTCTGTGGGCAATCCTTGATAAAGTGATCTTTGCTTCCACACTTGAAGCATTGATAGCCGGCTCCAGGACGAGTTGGCTGCGGTGTATTCTGCCTGGGTGCTTGCTGCTGCGGCGGTGGAGGGAAACGAGGCGCGTTAAGCTGTGGCGGCCTAGCAACCCAACCACCTCCCTGAGGTGCCCTGGACTGTCCCTGCGGTGCAGCCGGGGGAACCAGGCGGAACCTCTGGGGCTGCGAGCCAGACGGTCCAGCGGGAGCCTTCCTCTTCTTCTCCGCCTTATGCACCGTATTGGCGTCTTCTTGAGCAATGGCAAGGTTGACAAGATCACCGTACGTGGGAGCACGGGTAGTGGCCAACTGCGCCTTCAGCTTGGTGTTAAGGCCACGGCGGAACCTTTCAAGCTTCTTCTCATCGGAGTCAGCATGGTGACCCGCATAAGGGCACAGACCGTTGAAGGCCTGAGCGTACTGAAGCACTGTACGGGTACCCTGGGTCAGCGCCAAAAACTCATTCAACTTCCGCTCTACTAGACCGGCCGGAATGTGATGAGCCTTGAATGCAGCCTTGAACTCATCCCACTCAACTACATGACCCTCCTGCTGCAGGGCCAGGTAGTTCTCCCACCAAAGGAGAGCTGGGCCGCGGAGCTGCTGCGCCGCGAATACGACCTTGCGACTGGCGGTGCAAGGCGTGGCCAGTATGGTGAACTTGGACTCAATGGCTCGAATCCATGTGTCGGCCTCCAAAGGTTCGTCGGCACGAGAGAAGATCGGCGGGTGACGGTGTACCACCAAACGCACACGGGAACGAGTCACACCACGGTCTCGGATGAGGATTCTCTCATACTGTGGCGGTGTAGGGTAGCCAAGTGCCTGTAGAACCGACCACAAGATGCTAGGGAAGCCTTCCCATCCCAAGCAATCAGAGAAAGACACGTCGCTGGGGTAGCTAGCCAAGTCAGCGTTGGAGGCCATCTGAACCAAAAGAAAAAGGGGCATGGTGAGAACCGGTTAGCGCCAAAACAGATTCTGTGTAGGGTGGTAAAAATTACAAAACTCGAAATCTGTAAGCTCAAAAATTCTCAACTTTGGCCAGAACATGGTTTAAGTAATTCCTAACAAGTTTCATGTTGGAGGTTTGGGCAGATACTGTCGTTAAGATGGGGTAAAAATTCAATTTTTACCTTACTGTCCCCAGAAATTCCCAGCAGACAGGGGGTTACCATTTTTAGCATAACTCCAGTTTTACCGACCCATTTTCGTTGAAATTTCTCCAGCATGTTCTTTATAACATTTATGACAACTTTCATGTTGAACACTTTTTCATTTGACCAAGTTTTCAGTTTCGAATTGAAGGTGCAAACAGACTGTTCTCAGCAGGAATTTTAGATTTTGATTTCAATTTCTTTGACGGCGGTTCAATATGGTCAAGAATTAATTTTGAGATTAATTCAGTGAGATGAAATGCATGAGCGGCCTATTCGATCTCACAAACACACGTGCCAATAACTTTTGGCTTACGAAGTTAGTGCCGGTGGCTAGGCAATATTCATCTCTCCTTATAGTAACTAGTCGGAATTCTCTAACCGTTTCAACGTACGAAATCGCGGTTAGTGTACCTGCAGAAAATTCATCCCAGAGCATTCATAATCAACCTTTCGTGCCAGCACTCACGAAAGCGTCTCCATTCATTACCACCCACTATAGAGGTGGCACCCGAACGTTTAACATTGAACGGGCAATGTTCATATGTCACCGAGGCAACATATTGACAGTTTCATACGCTATTGACATAGCGTATTGACTTTGTGCCGCCATCATATTTGCATATGATGCCGTGGTACGCTACAGCAATCGCCGTACCTTGCGCCCACCATCCTATTCTATTTTCATACGCCATCACAGCGTATTGACTATGTGCCGCCACTATATTTTCATATAGTGCCGTGGTACGTTACAGCAATCGCCGTACCTTGCGCCCACCATTGCGGAAAGTAAATGACAGAATGAAATGTGCTGGAAGTTAGCATAATATACTATCTGCCACCTACCATAACGTGATCCCTTAACCCACATAGGCTTCACGCTCTAGGTAACATCCTTAACGGTCCTAACTTAACTTTCCTTTGCAAAGCGCATCGGAAGTACGAATTGGCAAATTTTATTCAAAAATTGTTGTTTAAGGTTTGTTGCTCTCTCCGGCTGCTGCTTCGGCTCTGATGCCAGCTGTGGCGGTTCCACTCCGAAATTATTCCAAGTTAAGTACCCTCAGACCACTAACCACGTAGTCAGGCACTTAATCCGGAATAAGCTGGAGCGCCGTCGGATTAAACCCGATTAAACCACGTACTTAACTAGATCGTAACAGCAGCAGGCCCACACGAAGGTGAGTTCAAGAGATTACAACATTCCACAGATTAAATTACAAAGATAGGGTACAAAGTTATTACAGACTGAGTTCAAATTAAAATCAGAGTACACAAGTTTTTGCAGCGGAAATTAAAAGTTCAACAACTGAAATTTAGAAGTTCATTGCAGCGGAAGTAAATAAACTAACGACGAAACAAGTAACTCCGTGATGAGGCCTGCCACGAAGCTACTCCTCCCGATCCTCGCCAGAGGACGGGACCCATTCGATGTGCCAGCCAGGTGGAACCTGGGCAGGCCAAGTCATAGCATCCACATCCAAGATTATACCTGAAAAATAATGCCACAAGCAAGGCTGAGTATACTAATACTCAGCAAGGCTTACCCGTCGGGTGAAAACTACATCACCGACATCTAGACAATGAAAGGCTTTTGGCTGGTGGGTTTGTTTGCCAAAAAGCGACTAAAGGTAGATCCTTGCTTTCAAGTTTTAGCACCGTATTCTAATAAGTTTAACCATTCTAGATTAGCATCCTCTCTAAGCATACAAGTGGAGCAATACAATTTAATTCATAGAACAAATTCATAATCTCAAATTCCACTTATTACTCGATGTGACGTGACGGTCAAGCAGTCTCATTAACCGCGAGAAGCGGACAGTTCGAACCGAATTTGTGCTACCTGGCCAGGGAAAACCCAACACACACGGATACTCTGCTTGAGATAAAAGGTACAAGCATTTCCCAACCTTTCCCATCTATCCACAATTCGGAACCGGGTCCACTTCCTTAGGATAAAGGTTTACTGCTTCACTCACAGCATCACGCATATATCCACAAGTGTACGGCAGGGGAAACAAGTTTCCAAGGAGAGATGGCTATCGGCCCTAGCTGCTTCAATCTGGTACCGGGCTTACCGGCTCCCATATACCGGTATGCATGTGGTACGTTCAAAAACTTGACACACTCTACCACACATTTCGACCTTAACCAATTATCATACACGGACGGGAGATCTACATCTATCATCCCGCCCGTCAATCCTTATGATTCCAACATAAGTAAAGACAAGCAATCCCTATGTCTCGCGAGTGACAGGAAATCACTCGACTTGTAACGGACCTATAGCAATGCACTATCGATCCCTTTCAAACTAGTATTGCAAGTCATGGGTACTAGGAAATGTGCAGCTAAGGTATTCAATCAACTCCTTGAACGTAAATGCACAAACATAGAGAATTCAAAGTGCATATTTTGGTAAAGGTTAGGTCATGCTCCGGGGCTTGCCTTCTTGCTCGGACTGAGAGTTAGCCTCCGGGTTGTTCACGTCTGCACCGGCACCGGGCTCCGGGGCTTCTTCCTCGTCTGTGGGGATGAGGGTGTAGTCGCCGTCTGGGATAGTGCCTTGTACATGATATGCATAACTTAGGGTGGCTGTTCTGGAATTTCAGATTCCATTTATTTTATTCTATCTAACTACAAAAAGGTTTATTCTTTTATATAAATCGATTTCCATCTAGATTACTTCGCATTTTTGTTTCTCCATTTCTGTTCATCATTTTTATCTATAAACTTTATGGCAGCTACTGGAGTATAAGAGCTAAGCTCACTCCAAAATTTAGCTAATTTCGAGCTACACATAATTTATTAAAAATCTAACAAGTTGCTGCCAGCAGAAATGAATTTAATTCATATAAAATTGAAAATTCAACCATTTCAGGAGATCTCCCTACCAAAGTTAAGCATAAGTATGAGGAGGGCTCTGGCCAAGTGGTGGCTCAAAATAACCCTTGGGTGATCCTCAATGATTTTCTAACCAAAAACACATATTTAATTATTTGCCATCCTAAACAGAGCAAAAATTAAGTTTTTCATTTTTAACATGTGTTCTAACAAGTTTTAAGCTCTCAGGAGCAGAATGGTGATTTTTCACTGCACATATTATTTTTAATGATTTCTGCACTGCAAAAAAGACAGAAAACCTATTTTAATTCATAAAAGGAGCTAAACATCATATTTTTGGGTCTTCTTTGGACACAAGCTGTCCAAAGCCACTATACACAACATATCCAAAGCTCAACCCTAGCGCAGCTCTGGATTTGAAATGGTGCATAACTTTAGATTTTCCTTGTTTGAATTTTAATTCAAAAACAGTTCGTCAAAAGTACAAACATGTCTAATAGAGATTGTAATTTAGACTCTCACGAATCCAGGGAGTATTTTTGTGCATTTTTCCGATTTTTGTACGATTTTTAATCGATTTTACAAGTTTCGGGAAAAATCAAACCTAGACTTAAGAATCTGTTTACGCAGAGAACCCTAGATCTTTCAAAACTTCGCGAACGAGTCCCTGGACTTTTGCGCAGAGACCCCTAAACAAAGGTAGACGATGAACTTGGGTCCCTGGGACCTCGCCGGAGTTGCGCCGGCCAAATGGCGGCGAACTAGGCTCGGGGAAGTGGGGGAAAAGATTCCTGGGCTCACCACGAGTCGTTTGGGGACGGTTGGGAGGCCGGGGATGGTCGGAGTTTCGCCGGCGACGAGGTGGTGGCGGCGCGGCCGCCGCGGCTTCTACGCCGGCGAGCTCGGGGTCGTTCGCGGAGGGGGGAGAGGTCCTTGAGCACCAGCAGAGCTTGGGGAAGCTAATGGCGTGCTCGAGGAAGCTCGGGGACGGCTCGGAGTAGGGTCTCGACGTGCGGGTGCTTCGACGGCCGGAATTCGCGATTTGGGGAAATCGCAAATTCTCGCCGGAGAAGGGACAATAGCTTGGGGAAAGTTGGGGGTTTTGGAGCTGGTGGAGTGGACTAGCTCCGTGCGGGATGGATTGGGGAATGGTGGAGCGTGGACGAGGAATTTCGCGAAGAGCTTGGGTTCGGCTTGCGCGTCGCGAGGAGGAAGAAGACCGAGCGAGCGCGGGGAAGTGGAAATGACCAAGTGAGCGAGTGAGAGGAGGGGTGGGAGTGCGCGGTGGAGTGCTTGGGCACGCAAGGGAGGCACTGTGCGGCCTCGGGAGCGTGCGAGCGCGTGGGTGGCTGTCGCGGTCGCCATTGATGGCGCGGCGAGCTCGAACAGAGCGCGCGCGACACGATTGGGCGAGGAAGATTGTGGCGTGATCGCTGGGGATCCTCCACAGTGCTCCTTGGCGCGTAGCGAGCGAGCATCGCGACTGCGGGGCGGCGCTGCGCGGCCGCGACCAGTGCCGAGCGAGCTTGCCATGATGGCGCTCCGCGGCGCGAGGCAGCAGTGCGCCGTCGCCCGCGAAGTGACGGTACGGAAGGCTTGGACAAACGCGTGAGGACAAAAGCTAGCTGCCGCCACAGCTCGGCCGACCCGACGCGGTCTCCGCCACACGCCGGCCACGTGGCGGCCGGACTCCGGCCGGAGCAGAGCGCGCCAGGGGCGAGCTGGCAGCCCCGTGGAGCTCTTTGCCCCTTTTGAACTTTCTCCAAAAATTTGAGCTGAACTTCGAAACGTGTAAAATTAAAAGTTGGAGTTTGAGGTGCGGGACACAACTTCCGAGCTTGGACCGGGCACTTCGACCAGGCGCTACGGCGCTTCGAGCTTGAACCGCAAGCTCGAGCTTGCCGAGCCTCGAATGGTCGGAAACGCCACTCGAGGGTGAGTGCCCCCCTCGAGCTTGGCTGCGAAGCCTCGAGCGTGACGGAACGTCGCTCGAGGGTGAGTCCTCGAGCTTGGCTGCGGAGCCTCGAGGGTGACGGAACGTCGCTCGAGGGTGAGCCCTCGAGCTTGGCTGCGGAGCCTCGAGGGTCCTGTCGTGCAGCCTCGAATCGTGACGGAAATACCGGCTAGGCTCGATCGTCACGGACATAGCTCGATCGGGACGGATTTTTACGGCTAACCTCGATCGTGACGGACATTCCCGCTCGAGGGTCACCGATCGGCGCGAACGCCGTGGCGAGGTTGTCGCGAAGGGCTGTCCGAGATGTTTAAGTTTTAGTTGGGTGCCAAACAACCCTTGTTTTTGAATTATAATTGAATTTTTGACGAATTTTTGAATTTCAACCCAATTCCCTGTTGTATTGATTTTAATTGCACTTTTTAATTCTTTTGACATCAGAGATGTCACAGAAACTGTGCATTCGTGTACCGAAACACCCGTTTTGCTTCGATTTTAACGCAGTAGGTATCCAAATACTCCGTAACACTCCAAAACAACATTTAGTGCCTAAGCGTGTGGATTGGAAGTGTCCATAGCGAAAAACCCATTCCGAACTTCGTTACTCCGAGGCAGTGCATCCGGGCACCGAAACGGAGCCGTTTCGCTCCGTTCTGCAAGTGGAAGGCCCCGAAACGCTACAAATCACTCCCAAACATCATATTGGGTCCAATGGAGGTTGTTGGGTGCGTTCATGCAAAAAAATTCTTCTGAAGTTCGTTGGCCGAAACTTGCATTCGGGTACCGGAGCGCCCGTTTTTCCTCGATTTTCACGTAGTAGGTATCCAAATGCTCTGAAACACTCCAAAATCATCATTTAGGGCCTAAGAGAGTGGATTGGAAGTGTCCGTAGCGAAAAACCCATTCCGAAGTTCGTTACTCCGAGGCAGTGTATCTGGGCACCTAAACGGAGCCGTTTCACTCCGTTTTCTATGCAGAAGGCACCGAAACGCGCCAAATCACTCCCGAACATTATTTTGGGTCCAATGGAGGTTATTGGGTGTGTTCGTGCGAAAAAATTCATCTAAAGTTCGGTGGCCGAAACTGTGCATTCGTGTACCGAAACACCCGTTTTGCTTCGATTTTAACGCAGTAGGTATCCAAATACTCCGTAACACTCCAAAACAACATTTAGTGCCTAAGCGTGTGGATTGGAAGTGTCCATAGCGAAAAACCCATTCCGAACTTCGTTACTCCGAGGCAGTGCATCCGGGCACCGAAACGGAGCCGTTTCGCTCCGTTCTGCAAGTGGAAGGCCCCGAAACGCTACAAATCACTCCCAAACATCGTATTGGGTCCAATGGAGGTTATTGGGTGCGTTCATGCGAAAAAATTCATGTGAAGTTCGGTGGCCGAATCTGTGTATTCGGGTACCGAAACACCCGTTTTTCTTCGATTTTCACATAGTAGGTATTCAAATGCTCCAAAACACTCCCAAGCATCATTTAGGTCCTAAGCGAGTGGATTGGAAGTGTTCGTAGCGAAAAACCCATTCCGAAGTTCGTTACTCCGAGGCAGTGCATCTGCGCACCTAAACGGAGCCGTTTGACTCCGTTTTCTATGCAGAAGGCACCGAAACGCGCCAAATCACTCCCGAACATTATTTTGGGTCCAATGGAGGTTATTGGGTGTGTTCGTGCGAAAAAATTGATCTGAAGTTCGGTGGCCGAAACTGTGCATTCGTGTACCGAAACACCCGTTTTGCTTCGATTTTCGCACAGTAGGTATCCAAATACTCCGAAACACTCCCAAACATCATTTAGGGCCTAAGCGAGTGGATTGGAAGTGTCCGTAGCGAAAAACCCATTCCGAACTTCGTTACTCCAAGGCAGTGCATCCGGGCACCGAAACGGAGCCGTTTCGCTCCGTTCTGCAAGTGGAAGGCCCCGAAACGCTACAAATCACTCCCGAACATCGTTTTGGGTCCAATGGAGGTTATTGGGTGCGTTCATGCGAAAAAATTCATCTGAAGTTCGGTGGCCGAAACTGTGAATTCGGGTACCGAAACACCCTTTTTGCTTCGATTTTCACGCAGTAGGTATCCAAATGTCCGAAACACTCCAAAACAACATTTAGTGCCTAAGCGTGTGGATTGGAAGTGTCCATAGCGAAAAACCCATTCCGAACTTCGTTACTCCGAGGCAGTGCATCCGGGCACCGAAACGGAGCCGTTTCGCTCCGTTCTGCAAGTGGAAGGCCCCGAAATGCTACAAATCACTCCCAAACATCGTATTGGGTCCAATGGAGGTTATTGGGTGCGTTCATGCGAAAAAATTCTTCTGATGTTCGTTGGCCGAAACTTGCATTCGGGTACCGGAGCGCCCGTTTTTCCTTGATTTTCACGTAGTAGGTATCCAAATGCTATGAAACACTCCAAATCATCATTTAGGGCCTAAGAGAGTGGATTGGAAGTGTCCATAGCGAAAAACCCATTCCGAAGTTCGTTACTCCGAGGCAGTGTATCTGGGCACCTAAACGGAGCCGTTTCACTCCGTTTTCTATGCAGAAGGCACCGAAACGCGCCAAATCACTCCCGAACATTATTTTGGGTCCAATGGAGGTTATTGGGTGTGTTCGTGCGAAAAAATTCATCTAAAGTTCGGTGGCCGAAACTGTGCATTCGTGTACCGAAACACCCGTTTTGCTTCGATTTTCGCACAGTAGGTATCCAAATACTCCGAAACACTCCCAATCATCATTTAGGGCCTAAGCGAGTGGATTGGAAGTGTCCGTAGCGAAAAACCCATTCCGAACTTCGTTACTCCGAGGCAGTGCATCCGGGCACCGAAACGGAGCCGTTTCGCTCCGTTCTGCAAGTGGAAGGCCCCGAAACGCTACAAATCACTCCCGAACATCGTTTTGGGTCCAATGGAGGTTATTGGGGGCGTTCATGCGAAACAATTCATCTGAAGTTCGGTGGCCGAAACTTGCATTCGGGTACCGAAGCGCCCGTTTTTCTTTGATTTTCACGTAGTAGGTATCCAAATGCTCTGAAACACTGCAAAACATCATTTAGGGCCTAAGAGAGTGGATTGGAAGTGTCCGTAGCGAAAAACCCATTCCGAAGTTCGTTACTCCGAGGCAGTGTATCTGGGCACCTAAACGGAGCCGTTTCACTCCGTTTTCTATGCAGAAGGCACCGAAACGCGCCAAATCACTCCCGAACATTATTTTGGGTCCAATGGAGGTTATTGGGTGTGTTCGTGCGAAAAAATTCATCTGAAGTTCGGTGGCCGAAACTGTGCATTCGTGTACCGAAACACCCGTTTTGCTTCGATTTTCGCACAGTAGGTATCCAAATACTCCGAAACACTCCCAAACATCATTTAGGGCCTAAGCGAGTGGATTGGAAGTGTCCGTAGCGAAAAACCCATTCCGAACTTCGTTACTCCGAGGTAGTGCATCCGGGCACCGAAACGGAGCCGTTTCGCTCCGTTCTGCAAGTGGAAGGCCCCGAAACGCTACAAATCACTCCCGAACATCGTTTTGGGTCCAATGGAGGTTATTGGGTGCGTTCATGCGAAAAAATTCATCTGAAGTTCGGTGGCCGAAACTGTGCATTCGGGTACCGAAACACCCGTTTTGCTTCGATTTTCGCGCAGTAGGTATCCAAATGTCCGAAACACTACCAAACATCATTTAGGTCCTAAGCGAGTGGATTGGAAGTGTCCGTAGCGAAAAACCCATTCCGAACTTCGTTACTCCGAGGCTGTGCATCCGCGCACCGAAACGGAGCCGTTTCACTCCGTTCTGCAAGTGGAAGGCCCCGAAACGCTACAAATCACTCCCAAACATCGTTTTGGGTCCAATGGAGGTTATTGGGTGCGTTCATGCGAAAAAATTCATCTGAAATTCGTTGGCCGAAACTTGCATTCGGGTACCGAAGCGCCCCTTTCTTCGATTTTCACGTAGTAGGTATCCAAATGTTCTGAAACACTCCAAAACATCATTTAGGGCCTAAGAGAGTGGATTGGAAGTGTCCGTAGCGAAAAACCCATTCCGAAGTTCGTTACTCCGAGGCAGTGGATCTGGGCACCTAAACGGAGCCGTTTCACTCCGTTTTCTATGCAGAAGGCCCCGAAACGCTACAAATCACTCCCGAACATCGTTTTGGGTCCAATGGAGGTTATTGGGTGCGTTCGTGCGAAAAAATTCATCTGAAGTTCGGTGGCCGAAACTGTGCATTCGTGTACCGAAACACCCGTTTTGCTTCGATTTTCACGCAGTAGGTATCCAAATACTCCGTAACACTCCCAAACAACATTTAGTGCCTAAGCGTGTGGATTGGAAGTGTCCATAGCGAAAAACCCATTCCGAACTTCGTTACTCCGAGGCAGTGCATCCGGGCACCGAAACGGAGCCGTTTCGCTCCGTTCTGGAAGTGGAAGGCTCCGAAACGCTACAAATCACTCCCGAACATCGTTTGGGGTCCAATGGAGGTTATTGGTTGCGTTCATGCGAAAAAATTCATCTAAAGTTCGTTGGCCGAAACTTGCATTCGGGTACCGAAGCGCCCGTTTTTCTTCGATTTTCACGTAGTAGGTATCCAAATGCTCTGAAACACTCCAAAACATCATTTAGGGCCTAAGAGAGTGGATTGGAAGTGTCCGTATCGAAAAACCCATTCCAAAGTTCGTTACTCCGAGGCAGTGTATCTGGGCACCTAAACGGAGTCGTTTCACTCCGTTTTCTATGCAGAAGGCACCGAAACGCGTCACATCACTCCCGAACATTATTTTGGGTCCAATGGAGGTTATTGGGTGTGTTTGTGCGAAAAAATCCATCTGAAGTTCGGTGGCCGGAACTGTGCATTCGTGTACCGAAACACCCGTTTTGCTTCGATTTTCGCACAGTAGGTATCCAAATACTCCGAAACACTCCCAAACATCATTTAGGGCCTAAGCGAGTGGATTGGAAGTGTCCGTAGCGAAAAACCCATTCCGAACTTCGTTACTCCAAGGCAGTGCATCCGGGCACCGAAACGGAGCCGTTTCGCTCCGTTCTGCAAGTGGAAGGCCCCGAAACGCTACAAATCACTCCCGAACATCGTTTTGGGTCCAATGGAGGTTATTGGGTGCGTTCATGCGAATCAATTCATCTGAAGTTCGGTGGCCGAAACTGTGCATTCGGGTACCGAAACACCCGTTTTGCTTCGATTTTCGCGCAGTAGGTATCCAAATGTCCGAAACACTACCAAACATCATTTAGGGCCTAAGCGAGTGGATTGGAAGTGTCCGTAGGGAAAAACCCATTCCGAACTTGATTACTCCGAGGCAGTGCATCTGCGCACCGAAACGGAGCAGTTTCGCTCCGTTCTGCAAGTGGAAGGCCCCGAAACGCTACAAATCACTCCCGAACATCGTTTTGGGTCCAATGGAGGTTATTAGGTGCGTTCATGCGAAAAAATTCATCTGAAGTTCGGTGGCCGAAACTGTGCATTCGGGTACCGAAACACCCGTTTTGCTTCGATTTTCGCGCAGTAGGTATCCAAATGTCCAAAACACTACCAAACATCATTTAGGTCCTAAGCGAGTGGATTGGAAGTGTCCGTAGCGAAAAACCCATTCCGAACTTCGTTACTCCGAGGCAGTGCATCCGGGCACCGAAACGGAGCCGTTTCGCTCCGTTCTGCAAGTGGAAGGCCCCGAAACGCTACAAATCACTCCCAAACATCGTTTGGGTCCAATGGAGGTTATTGGGTGCGTTCATGCGAAAAAATTCACCTGAAATTCGTTGGCCGAAACTTGCATTCGGGTACCGAAGCGCCCGTTTTTCTTCGATTTTCACGTAGTAGGTATCCAAATGCTCTGAAACACTCCAAAACATCATTTAGGGCCTAAGAGAGTGGATTGGAAGTGTCCGTAGCGAAAAACCCATTCCGAAGTTCGTTACTCCGAGGCAGTGGATCTGGGCACCTAAACGGAGCCGATTCACTCCGTTTTCTATGCAGAAGGCACCGAAACGTGCCAAATCACTCCCGAACATTATTTTGGGTCCAATGGAGGTTATTGGGTGTGTTCGTGCGAAAAAACTCATCTGAAGTTCGGTGGCCGAAACTGTGCATTCGTGTACCGAAACACCCGTTTTGCTTCGATTTTCACGCAGTAGGTATCCAAATACTCCGTAACACTCCCAAACATCATTTAGGGCCTAAGCGAGTGGATTGGAAGTGTCCGTAGCGAAAAACCCATTCCGAACTTCGTTACTCCGAGGCAGTGCATCCGGGCACCGAAACGGAGTCGTTTCGCTCCGTTCTGCAAGTGGAAGGCCCCGAAACGCTACAAATCACTCCCGAACAACGTTTTGGGTCCAATGGAGGTTATTGGGTGCGTTCATGCGAAAAAATTCATGTGAAGTTCGGTGGCCGAATCTGTGTATTCGGGTACCGAAACACCCGTTTTTCTTCGATTTTCACGTAGTAGGTGTCCAAATGCTCCAAAACAATCCCAAGCATCATTTAGGTCCTAAGCGAGTGGATTGGAAGTGTCCGTAGCGAAAAACCCATTCCGAAGTTCGTTACTCCGAGGCAGTGCATCCGGGCACCGAAACGGAGCCGTTTCGCTCCGTTCTGCAAGTGGAAGGCCCCGAAACGCTACAAATCACTCCCAAACATCGTTTTGGGTCCAATGGAGGTTATTGGTTGCGTTCATGCGAAAAAATTCATCTAAAGTTCGTTGGCCGAAACTTGCATTCGGGTACCGAAGCGCCCGTTTTTCTTCGATTTTCACGTAGTAGGTATCCAAATGCTCTGAAACACTCCAAAACATCATTTAGGGCCTAAGAGAGTGGATTGGAAGTGTCCGTATCGAAAAACCCATTCCAAAGTTCGTTACTCCGAGGCAGTGTATCTGGGCACCTAAACGGAGTCGTTTCACTCCGTTTTCTATGCAGAAGGCACCGAAACGCGTCACATCACTCCCGAACATTATTTTGGGTCCAATGGAGGTTATTGGGTGTGTTTGTGCGAAAAAATCCATCTGAAGTTCGGTGGCCGGAACTGTGCATTCGGGTACCGAAACACCCGTTTGCTTCGATTTTCGCACAGTAGGTATCCAAATACTCCGAAACACTCCCAAACATCATTTAGGGCCTAAGCGAGTGGATTGGAAGTGTCCGTAGCGAAAAACCCATTCCGAACTTCGTTACTCCAAGGCAGTGCATCCGGGCACCGAAACGGAGCCGTTTCGCTCCGTTCTGCAAGTGGAAGGCCCCGAAACGCTACAAATCACTCCCGAACATCGTTTTGGGTCCAATGGAGGTTATTGGGTGCGTTCATGCGAATCAATTCATCTGAAGTTCGGTGGCCGAAACTGTGCATTCGGGTACCGAAACACCCGTTTTGCTTCGATTTTCGCGCAGTAGGTATCCAAATGTCCGAAACACTACCAAACATCATTTAGGGCCTAAGCGAGTGGATTGGAAGTGTCCGTAGGGAAAAACCCATTCCGAACTTGATTACTCCGAGGCAGTGCATCTGCGCACCGAAACGGAGCAGTTTCGCTCCGTTCTGCAAGTGGAAGGCCCCGAAACGCTACAAATCACTCCCGAACATCGTTTTGGGTCCAATGGAGGTTATTGGGTGCGTTCATGCGAAAAAATTCATCTGAAGTTCGGTGGCCGAAACTGTGCATTCGGGTACCGAAACACCCGTTTTGCTTCGATTTTCGCGCAGTAGGTATCCAAATGTCCAAAACACTACCAAACATCATTTAGGTCCTAAGCGAGTGGATTGGAAGTGTCCGTAGCGAAAAACCCATTCCGAACTTCGTTACTCCGAGGCAGTGCATCCGGGCACCGAAACGGAGCCGTTTCGCTCCGTTCTGCAAGTGGAAGGCCCCGAAACGCTACAAATCACTCCCAAACATCGTTTTGGGTCCAATGGAGGTTATTGGGTGCGTTCATGCGAAAAAATTCACCTGAAATTCGTTGGCCGAAACTTGCATTCGGGTACCGAAGCGCCCGTTTTTCTTCGATTTTCACGTAGTAGGTATCCAAATGCTCTGAAACACTCCAAAACATCATTTAGGGCCTAAGAGAGTGGATTGGAAGTGTCCGTAGCGAAAAACCCATTCCGAAGTTCGTTACTCCGAGGCAGTGGATCTGGGCACCTAAACGGAGCCGATTCACTCCGTTTTCTATGCAGAAGGCACCGAAACGTGCCAAATCACTCCCGAACATTATTTGGGTCCAATGGAGGTTATTGGGTGTGTTCGTGCGAAAAAACTCATCTGAAGTTCGGTGGCCGAAACTGTGCATTCGTGTACCGAAACACCCGTTTTGCTTCGATTTTCACGCAGTAGGTATCCAAATACTCCGTAACACTCCCAAACATCATTTAGGGCCTAAGCGAGTGGATTGGAAGTGTCCGTAGCGAAAAACCCATTCCGAAATTCGTTACTCCGAGGCAGTGCATCCGGGCACCGAAACGGAGTCGTTTCGCTCCGTTCTGCAAGTGGAAGGCCCCGAAACGCTACAAATCACTCCCGAACAACGTTTTGGGTCCAATGGAGGTTATTGGGTGCGTTCATGCGAAAAAATTCATGTGAAGTTCGGTGGCCGAATCTGTGTATTCGGGTACCGAAACACCCGTTTTTCTTCGATTTTCACGTAGTAGGTATCCAAATGCTCCAAAACACTCCCAAGCATCATTTAGGTCCTAAGCGAGTGGATTGGAAGTGTCCGTAGCGAAAAACCCATTCCGAAGTTGATTACTCCGAGGCAGTGCATCTAGGCGCCGAAACGGAGCCGTTTCTCTCCGTTTTCTCTGCAGAAGGCACCGAAACGCGCCAAATCACTTCCGAACATCGTTTTGGGTCCAATGGAGGTTATTGGGTGTGTTCGTGCGAAAAAATTCTTCTAAAGTTCTGTGGCCGAAAGTGTATATTTGGGTAACGAAACAACCGTTTTTGCTTCGATTTTCGCGCGGTAGGTATCCAAATGCTTCGAAACAGTCCCAAACATCATTTAAGAACTAAGCGAGTGGATTGGAAGTGTTTGTAGCGAAAAACCCATTCCGAAGTTCGTTACTCCGAGGCAGTGCATCCGCACAGCGAAGCGGAGCCGTTTCTCTCCACTTTGCATGCAGAAGGCACCGAAACGCACCAAATCACTCTCGAACATCGTTTCTGGTCCAATGGAGGTTATTGGGTGCGTTCCTGCGCAAAAATTCAACTGAAGTTCGGTGGCCGAAACACCCGTTTTTCTTCGATTTTCACGTAGTAGGTATCTAAATGCTCTGAAACACTCCAAAACATCATTTAGGTCCTACGAGAGTGGATTGGAAGTGTCCGTAGCGAAAAACCCATTCCGAAGTTCGTTACTCCGAGGCAGTGTATCTGCGCACCTAAACAGAGCCGTTTCACTCCGTTTTCTATGCAGAAGGCACCGAATCGCGCCAAATCACTCCCGAACATCATTTTGGGTCCAATGGAGGTTATTGGGTGTGTTCGTGCGAAAAAATTCATCTGAAGTTCGGTGGCCGAAACTGTGCATTCGTGTACCGAAACACCCGTTTTGCTTCGATTTTAACGCAGTAGGTATCCAAATACTCCGTAACACTCCCAACAACATTTAGTGCCTAAGCGTGTGGATTGGAAGTGTCCACAGCGAAAAACCCATTCCGAACTTCGTTACTCCGAGGCAGTGCATCCGGGCACCGAAACGGAGCCGTTTCGCTCCGTTCTGCAAGTGGAAGGCCCCGAAACGCTACAAATCACTCCCGAACATCGTTTTGGGTCCAATGGAGGTTATTGGGTGCGTTCATGCGAAAAATTTCATCTGAAGTTCGGTGGCGAAACTGCATTCGGTACCGAAGCGCCCGTTTTTCTTCGATTTTCACGTAGTAGGTATCCAAATGCTCTGAAACACTCCAAAACATCATTTAGGGCCTTAAGAGAGTGGATTGGAAGTGTCTGTAGCGAAAAACCCATTCTGAAGTTCGTTACTCCGAGGCAGTGTATCTGGGCACTAACGGAGCAGTTTCACTCCGTTTTCTATGCAGAAGGCACCGAAATGCGCCAAATCACTCCCCGAACATTATTTTGGGTCCAATGGAGGTTATTGGGTGTGTTCGTGCGAAAAATCCATCTGAAGTTCGGTGGCCGAAACTGTGCATTCGTGTACCGAAACAACCGTTTTGCTTCGATTTTTCGCACAGTAGGTATCCAAATACTCCGAAACACTCCCAAACATCATTTAGGGCCTAAGCGAGTGGATTGGAAGTGTCCGTAGCGAAAAACCCATTCCGAACTTGATTACTCCGAGGCAGTGCATCCGGGGCACCGAAACGGAGCCGTTTCGCTCCGTTCTGCAAGTGGAAGGCCCCGAAACGCTACAAATCACTCCCGAACATCGTTTTGGGTCCAATGGAGTTATTGGGTGCGTTCATGCGAAAAATTCATCTGAAGTTCGGTGGCCGAAACTTGCATTCGGGTACCGAAGCGCCGTTTTTCTTCGATTTTCACGTAGTAGGTATCCAAATGCTCTGAAACACTCCAAACATCATTTAGGGCCTGAAGAGAGTGGATTGGAAGTGTCCGTAGCGAAAAACCCATTCTGAAGTTCGTTACTCCGAGGCAGTGTATCTGGGCACCTAAACGGAGCAGTTTCACTCCGTTTTCTATGCAGAAGGCACCGAAATGCGCCAAATCACTCCCGAACATTATTTTGGGTCCAATGGAGGTTATTGGGTGTGTTCATGCGAAAAATCCATCTGAAGTTCGGTGGCCGAACTGTGCATTCGTGTACCGAAACAACCGTTGGCTTCGATTTTCGCACAGTGGTATCCAAATACTCCGAAACCTCCCAAACATCATTTAGGGCCCTAAGCGAGTGGATTGGAAGTGTCCGTAGCGAAAAACCCATTCCGACTTCTTACTCCGAGGCAGTGCATCCGGGCACCGAAACGAGCCGTTCGCTCCGTTCTGCAAGTGGAAGGCCCCGAAACGCTACAAATCACTCCCGAACATCGTTTTGGGTCCAATGGAGGTTATTGGGTGCGCTTTCATGCGATCAATTCATCTGAAGTTCGGTGGCCGAAACTGTGCTTCGGGTACCGAAACACCCGTTTTGCTTCGATTTTCGCAGCAGTAGGTATCCAAATGTCGAAACACTACCAACATCATTTAGGGCCTAAGCGAGTGGATTGGAAGTGTCCGTAGGGAAAAACCATTCCGAACTTGATTACTCCGAGGCAGTGCATCTGCCACCGAAACGGAGCCGTTTCTCTCCAACTTTGCATGCAGAAGGCACCGAAACGCGCCCAAATCACTCCCTGACAACGTTTTGGGTCCAATGGAGGTATTGGGTGCATTCATGCGAAAAAAATCATGTGAAGTTCGGTGGCCGAAACAGTTCATATCGGGTACCAAAACACCGTTTTGCTTCGATTTTCGCACAGTAGGTATCCAAATACTCCGAAACACTCCCAAACATCATTTAGGGCCTAACGCGAGTGGATTGGAAGTGTCCGTACGAAAAACCCATTCCGAAGTTCGTTACTCCAAGGCAGTGCATCCAGGCACCGGAAACGGAGCCGTTTTCGCTCCGTCTGCATGTGGAAGGCCCCGCAACGCTACAAATCACTCCCGAACATCGTTTTGGGTCAATGGAGGTTATTGGGTGCGTTCATGCGAAAAATTCCATCTGAAGTTCGGTGGCCGAAATGTGCATTCGGGTACCGAAACACCCGTTTTGCTTCGATTTTCGCACAGTAAGGTCATCCAAATGTCCAAACACTACCAAGATCATTTAGGTCTTAAGCGAGTTGATTGGAGTGTCCGTAGCGAAAAAACCCATTCCGAACTTCGTTACTCCGAGGCAGTGCATCGGGACCAAACCGGAGCGTTTCCGCTCGTCTGCAGTGAAGGCCCCGAAACGCTAACAAATCAACTCCAAACATCCGTTATTGGGTCCAATGGAGTATTGGGTGCGTTCATGCGAAAAAAATTCATCTGAAATTCGTTGGCCGGAAACTTGCATTCGGGTACCGAGCGCCCGTTTTCTTCGATTTCACGTAGTAGGTATCCAAATGCTCTAAACACTCCAAAACATCATTTGGTGCCTTAGCGAGTGGATTGGAATGTCAATAGCTAAAAACCCATTCCGACTTCGTTACTCCAGGCAGTGCATCCGGCACCGAAACGGAGCGTTTCGCTCCGTTCGCACAGTGGAAGGCCCCGAACGCTACAAATCACTCCCGAACAACGTTTTGGTCCAATGGGGTTATTGGGTGCGTTCATGCGAAAA
>JACEFO010000786.1:0-24598 GCA_015342445.1 Digitaria exilis | reverse complement strand
CTGTCCATGCTTGGCTTCGCTGCAATCTTCTTGGACTGAATATACCCGATGCAAGTTGAGCTTGTAGGTTTGCTCTCATGGCGTCGGATTAGGCTATCTTATCACGAAACGGTGGCTCACAGTAACTGCTCGTGCCATTTGCCCATTTCAGATCATGAAAAAAAAAAGATCTGGGGGTCACGCTCTCGCTTCGCTTGCTTGGAGGCGACGTCGGCAGCGGGGGTGGACCAGACGAGGAGACGGCGGTCACTCAGGGACACTTGCATGCGCAGGTGAAGGAATCTAGCAGCGGCGCGTGCTGCGGCCCGGTGGCCGTGGGAATCAACGGCATCCTTTCCAAGAGGTACTTTGCCGCGCCCGCTGTTGCGTTGCTTTCTGCTGCCGATCCATTCTTCCCTGCTGGTGGTCTCACTCACCAGGCAGTATATGCTCCCATAGTGATCCCATCCCATCTCCTCTCCTCTTCAAGATTCCGTTAGCCTTCAACCTCTGCTACTCGGAGCGATCCAAATTACTGGGTCCAGATCAACTGCAGAGGCTCCAACAAACAAAACAGTGAAACAGGGGAGACGACAGCCCAGGTCCAAGCACGCGTGCGTGGAAGCTGTCAGTTACAGTTACAGCACCTGGTAACGCCGGTAGTAGTTGTTAGTTACCGGGACCAGTACTTCGAGCGACGGGTACGTACGTGCTCCCACCGTCGTCCGACGCCACCGCCATGAATTTGCGCGTGGGACGGAACGGAAGGCGTGATCCCGTTGCCGTCGCGCCGCACGGGCCCTCTCGTGATCCCGTTTACGGTGGCCCATTTATTCCAGCAGGCGTGCGTGACCCATGGCGGCTCGGTGCTCGATCGATCGCTCACGGAGGCGGAGGCCAAGGACTCAAGGAGGCAAGAGCATGGAAGCAGCCACTCCGAGCATTCATGGCCCTCATGCGCACGGGGCTTGGCCGGCGGTGGTGGACGGGGCGCGTTGGGTTCCAAGCGTAAATGGCCTCACGCACGAGCCGTCGGATCGGGCCGGGCCGTGCAAAGCAATCACCACCACCTCCTTCAACGATTCTTCCTTTTTTTTTTCTTCCATTTATTTTTTTTACGGCTGAAGAATTTATTTTATCAGCCAGTTCGACGCTTTCACTCCCGCTTTTACCGATCACCACGTTCGTCCTCTGATTTTCGACACGCCGTAGGCTAAAAAAAGGGTTTGGCAATTTTTGTGCAGCTGGGTTTTCCTTTACTATTGGATGTTGCATGGATGGATAGATGGTGAGATGACTGCTAAGACCAGTAGGTAAAGCTTTTGTGATGATGATGAGAGAGACGGGCAAAAAGGGAGGGAAAAAGGTGCTCAAAGAGAGTTTTGATTAGTGCGGGAAGACGAGATGGATCGCACAAAAAGCGCCATATGCCATGATTTCGTGCATGATAGGGGGTGGGTGAGCGACGAAATATATTCCCTCCTTTTTGGCCCCGGTGATAGGAAAAGCGATACTACATGTGTCCAAAATAAAGATGAGGGGATAAAAGCAATCTCCTTTTCACGATTAGCGTACATCTGTTACAGTAATAATCGGCTTTGGCTACCAAGTTCCCATGTTCAAATCGTAACGGTATGAATCTAAGTACACACAAGAAAAAAGACAGCGTGGTAAAGGGAATCCCAGTGGAAGTACCCGGTAACAGCCGAGTTTACAAGGCAAGAAAAAGCACACCTGTTCGCTTCTCCTGCAGAGGTCCTGTGGCAGTTCTTCTGATTGGCCACTGCGTGTGCTTTTTCTCGTGCTCCGATTTTTTCTCTCCTATTGACGCCGAGGTTTGCACACTGCAACACCCGATGCTCAGTTGAAAAAATCCAGCACCGATGACTCTTCTTACCCCGGTGCTAAATCCATAAAATATTGGTTCTCTCGACTGGGCGTTTGCTGGGTCGCTAGTGTTCACACGTCGCCTCAGCTTGCGGGAAGGACATGCAAAATTCTAGCTCA
This sequence comes from Digitaria exilis, assembly GCA_015342445.1. NCBI lineage: Eukaryota > Viridiplantae > Streptophyta > Magnoliopsida > Poales > Poaceae > Digitaria > Digitaria exilis. Next base: position 22,612 of record JACEFO010000786.1, on the reverse strand, counting down.
TTTTAAAATTCCTAATAAGCCTCGGCTGAACGATGCTCATCGTTGTGGCTAAAATGTGAAATGAAGCATTGGTGATGATTCGACGGTTCTTGGCATCCGTCACGCTAGTACACTGACTCCTTTTTTTAGAGACAGTAAAGCAGGAGCTGTTGACGAAGAAGAAGAATTGAAAAAGCTAAAGAATCCGGCCCACAACTCGTAAAAAAACGAATCCGGCCCACAAAGGCCCGTCAAGGAAATGCTCGAATGTGTTAAAAGCCCAAAATATGGAGCCCACTTGACTTAGTTGACTATTCGCGCCTTTCCCAAAACCGCCGACGCCGAGGAACCACTTACCACCTCCCCTCCCTCCCGGAGCCGCCGCCACTTCGCCGCCGCTGTCACTTCTGCCGCCATGGGCAGCTCCGTTGGTGACGGCGCGAAGCTACAGCCATCAAGGGAAGGGGGTCGCCTCTGCGTGCGGTGCGGCGAGAGGAAGGCCGCGCTGAAGCGGCCCAAAACCCTAGAGCAGGTGCGCCTCGCCCTCGCCACGCTTCCGTTTCAATTTGTTGCGATGTTTTAGGAAATTTCTTGAGCTGGGGTAGCCAACGACTTAACTGCGAGAATTTTAGGTCGGACCACAGGATTTTGCTGTAATTTTGCTAAGAATTTTGTTTATTTCTATGAGGTTTTACACAACTTGTGTGGTTCTATGGTTCGAAAAAAAAAAACTTGTGTGGTTCCTGTATATTTGTGTTCTTTGAACTTTTACATTCTATCCTTATGTTGAGCTCGGAATTCAGTGAATATTGAGCTTCTTTCATTTGATGTCCAGAAAAGAGTGTTTATATTTTCTTCTTTTAGATATGTAGGGAATGCTTCTACGTCGTCTTTGAGGACGAAATCCATCAAACTATTGCCAATAATTCTTTGTTTAAAGCTGGCGAGCGTGTGGCAATCGGAGCTTCTGGTGGAAAAGGTATGTCCGGTCTTGTATGTGCCATCGGTTGGTGAATTAGTAGTCGCTGCTTTTTATGTCAATGTGTACACCTTACTTTCCTACATGAAAGCTTGAATGTATAGATCATACATATGCTTCATAATACTTGCCCTACACTTCTGTGGATTCGTGATGCTATGACATTCTCTTCAGAATTAATTGCATGGTCAATACAGAAGGTGATTGCCATCTTCTCTGGAGCCTTGTGTCCGCGTGCCATTGATCGATTCAGTTTTAGGTTTCATAGCAATCATTAGCATTATAAACTATTCATCAGTATTAGCATTGGGTTATTTGAGTTTTAGCTATATTGCACAAAAGAATTTTTTTATGTGTTTATAGTTACACAGCATACCACATGTTTCTTTCTTGTTTAAATATGCCTGGTCGTCCTGCAAATTCCCACATTTTTTTAATTTCCGTTATGCAGATTCAACCGTGCTTGCATACGTGTTGTCAGAGTTAAACCGTCGCTACAACTATGGTCTTGATCTGTTCCTTTTATCTGTTGACGAAGGAATCACAGGATATAGAGACGATTCACTAGAAACTGTTAAAAGGAATGAAATACAGGTGTCCTCTCCACTATCCCAGTCAGTTTGTGTGGAACCTTCAATGTTATACTCTGTTCTATTCAGAAATTTAAGTAAGTAAGTTTAACCATTCCCTTGTTGCAGTATGGTCTGCCACTGAAGATTGTTTCCTATAAAGACCTCTATGGCTGGACAATGGATGATATTGTGAAAGCAATTGGTCTAAAAACAATTGTACATTCTGTGGAGTTTTCGACGTCAGGTAGCTCTTTTGTGCAGGACTTGTGCTGCATACTTCTTTCCTTATCTCTAACTAAATTCCAACTTCACTGATATTCTTTTCTTTGCAGGCGCTAGATCGAGGTGCTGCTCTGCTGAAGGCTGATAAGATCGTAACTGGGCATAATGCAGATGACATTGCGGAGACTGTCTTGCTGAACATTCTGCGTGGTGATATTGCAAGGTATGCTGGTTGTAGGATAAACAGTCTTCTTAGGTTTCCTTTTGATACATTTGGGTTGAATGTTGTGTTGCTCCATAATAGGTTAAGTAGATGTACTTTTATAACTACTGGTGAAGATGGGCCAATCCCAAGATGCAAGCCTTTCAAATACACGTATGAGAAGGATATTGTCATATATCCTTTCTATGAAATATATCGTATTTTCATTTGTTGCCATGTGGGCTTTATTCAAGTATATTTAAGTCCTTGACTATATGACACGTACGCATACTTCAAAAGCTGGACTACTTCTCCACCGAATGTAATATCTGGTTCTTTTACTGTACAATTTCTTTTGATTTTCCAGTGGAAATAGGCATTATTCTAATATCTGAATATGCTAGAATGGTAGATAAATAAATAAAAAATATAGATCTCAGTCATCGCTGTCTTCTCTAGCATCTATAGATTATACACTCTTGCTGTGTTTTTTACACTAATATCATACACTTATGCATAAGTTTTGCTCAACTTCATTTCTCAAAAATTGTTTCAGTATGCAGCAGAGATCTATTTTTTTTTTTGATCTGTGGTCCTGTGAGAATATCTTAATTTGGCTCTGTTGTGATCCAGGCATCTATTCACCAAATGCATACCGTGGTTTTGCTCGCGAATTCATTAAAGATTTAGAAAGGATGAGGTAAAGAAGGAATTTTCTCCCTATATTCGGTGGATATGTGCATGTTCGTGCAGTAGCCTTGGCTCAGTAGATAATCAATGTTGCAGGCCTAGAGCTATATTGGACATCATAAAATCTGGAGAAAATTTTAGAATCTCCACAACGACAAGGATGCCAGAGCAAGGAACGTGCGAGTGCTGTGGGTACATTTCTAGTCAGGTATTGTATGACATTACATCTGAATTCTTATTGTGCATTTGTGCTATGAAATATGAATAACTGAACACTTCGCGTTGGCCAAGACACTTCACAAGTCATTAGTATATTTGAGGAGCAGCTACACTGATGATTAATTTATTTGAAACAGATTACACAGCTTACACATGCATATAGTGGTTGAAGCCTCCTAGTTTAGAATTAACCTATTCAAATTTCAAAACATGGGCAAGTTTCCTTTGTTTTTGAACTAAAGAAACTGAAATTTTGATGGACTTCTGTTGGAACAGACATTATGCAAAGCGTGTGTCTTGCTCGATGGACTGAATCGGGGCTTGCCGAAGCTAGGCATAGGAAGGACCAAAGTTGGTGCTGGATCTGGTGATGGTATGCAACACGCCAAACATTCCGAGAGGAATAGATCGAGCCTACAAGGGAAACATGGGAACTTGGACTTCTAGATCCCGATTGCAATTTTGCTCAAGAAGACAATAAAATTTTATGTAATGTGTTGTTTTTACTTGTCACTGATCATTGCTCTTCTTATTGTATGACTAGTCCTTTGACATGCTTAACGCTATATTTATGACCTGTTTGGCATGGCTTTGATACAAAAAAAAAAAAGCTCCTCGACTCCTAAGCTACGAGCTGAAGCTTAGATATTATAAGATTGTCCGGGAACAACATGTAGTTTTCGGTGAGAAGCTATGAGCCAAAGCTTATGAATGGAGTGCAAATGGAGTGGAAAGGATTCAATTTCCCAACCTCTTATTTTATATGGTAAATGTAGTGGAAAAGATCACTCGTGAAGGCCTCCACCACCAAATTATGCAGATGTCCAGAAAGCACACATTATCATATAATTAGCAAAACTTTGAACATAAACCATTTTTTTTGTTAGCTACATCATTCAAAATTGCAAGACACAGTAGACTTTCAATACAACCATCTTCCTGCTACAATTTCATACAACTAGATTTGTTACATCTTGCAATTTGGACCACCTCTGTTAACTATTAACAGTACATGTGGAGTACAACAACAAAAAAATGAAAATAATCAGAATCCACAGGATCCCCAGCCGGCACACTAGAGACCCAACCGGCAGAGTGTGGCTGCTCTTGATGAGGTGAAATCAACCTGGAAAGAACATTACATTAATAAAAGCTCATAATAACATGACAAATTACAGACAGAACGGTATAGAGAAATACCTTTGGTCCAACAGGTCCCTGATGTTGTCGATTCCATATAGAATCATTGTGGGCCTGAATAAAGAAAGTGAATCCAGTAAGTACAGTTTTTTTTGGTAAATAGTAAGATATTCTAATCTCAAAACTTGACAGACAGCTATCTTTGTTTGTGCGTCCGAACTATCCAAATTGAATGAACATAAAACTCTGAAAGATAATAATTTTGATCAAGCTATGTTGTACCTTTCTAGTGAAAGACCCCATGCAATAACATTAACACCTTCTGGCAATCCCATGGGAAGCAACATCTCAGGCCTAAACATGCCTGAGTTACCGACTTCAACCCATTTCTTTAAACCATCATGGTAACTGAAAAAAGAACCACTAAAATTATTCAAGAACAACAAGAATCATGGAACTAAGAACAAGGTAAATGGAGTTGTTTCCGACCTGAAATTTCCATGCTTGGTTCAGTGTATGGATTGTAGGCAGGCTTGAAACGCAGCTTTGACATGCCTAACAATCACAAGAAAAGAAATGAAATAAGTAGGACAATCTGAGAATGATGTATTATGATGTATGATAAAGCAGACGCTTTAGCACCTAGGCTTGAGAAGAAATCCTCCAATACACCAATCAGATCACCAAGCGTCAAACCATAATCACAGATAAGACCTGAAAAAACAAACATTACATGAGAATATGGTGCATCATCTAAATATTTACAGGAAAGCCCATAGGTAAGGAATGCTTAAACAAAAAAATCTACTATTGTCTTGGGATATCAACTATATAAGAAAAAAGCAGCTACCTTCTATCTGGTGGAATTCAGCAAGATGAGTCCGATCAACAGCTTCATTTCGGAAAACCCTATCAATGGAGTAATATCTCTTGGGAGCAAAAGGTTTCTGAAAGGTCAATGGCAACCATAAAAAAATGTCATGAGCTATTCAAATAGACATGTAAATTTCAATGCAGAGTTGAGAAAAAAGGATTGGAAAAGTTGCAATAATAGCAAGATGTAGTGGTAACAGAACTTACCTCTTGAGCAAGCTTGTATAGCATTCTCGTGGATACAGCAGTCGTATGAGTACGAAGAAGATTTTTCTCCGCTTCATCCCGTTTCCAGTCATAACCATACCTGAAGACAACCATATTATAACCACAAACTTTTGGAGCTAAAGTGATACACAAACATCAGAAGTATATTATACCCTTTGGAGCCATAACCACCAGACTGATGAACTTGTTTTACTTTCTCAAGATAGTCCTCAGGCAACTGCCTCGTAGCCATAGGGGCTGTAAAATTTGATGGCAACTAAGATATACATCAAGATTTGATAATGAGACAGTACAATAGTTCAAAACATACCTTTCAGGAAAAAGGTATCGTGTGAATCCCGAGCAGGATGCTGTTGTGGCTGGAACAGTGCATCGAAATTCCAGAAGCTATAGCAAAGTAGCAGCGATCACATAGTATTAGGAATGTAGGGAACTTAACCCACCAAACTGTAGTATATATATAATCTATATGTTGAAGACAACATGTATACTGGTATAAAATGCAGAGCTACATGTATATGGTTGTTTCTTGTTGGGTGCAGATTAGAAGACAAACAAACCTGCTTTCAACAAAATTGTTGGTTGGCATCTCTCTGAATCTGCACCACCAATACAATATGATTACTACATTTCTGAAAGCACATGCTGAATACAAATACTGTAACAGAGATTTTCATTTACCCCATCATAAAAAGATGTTCTCGATGGCCTCACGAACCTGAAGCAAAACACAAGTTATAGTTTGGATTAACTCAATTTATCAGATTTAATGTTATGGTAAATTGCAGAAAGTATAGAGATACCTCCATCAAAGGCTGCACATAACCTTTGGCAATAGGTTGTCCCTGGGCCGCATAGTTGTAGTCTTTGAATTCAAGGTCCTTCCAGTCACCACTAAAGAGCAGAAAATTCATTCCAAAATGAAATTTGATAATTTGCACAGAAAAAAAATCATTAATGTTCTATATCCACAAAGAAAAACACTAACAACATAAAATTACCTCCTAAGGTGTTCTGTCGTCACATCAGTTGCCAAAGTTTTTTCTCTTTACAACAAACTCAGTCCTTTCTTTAGTGAGTGCCCAATTGATTTCCTGTTAAGCATCAAGGTAGATGAACAGATTTGTAAGATCATGATAGTATATATTACAAAAGAGACTATCCCTTCAGATCAGATCTACTTACTCTTTTGTAATAAGCTTTCTTCTTTTCAAATCATTAATCACTTCATCAGGAATAACCTACATCAAAATGCATCCTTTTTTATTAAGGGAAGAATCCAAAGTAAAATGCAGGGATAAAATAGACAAACAATATTAGTACAAAATCTATTTTCTTCGAATGTCAGAGGACTAAATAGAATCTAAGCTTGTGTTAAAGTGGATCAGATATTTGGAAATGGAAGAACACTGAGCTCAACAGAGGTGAATTGCTCCAATGTGTTAAACGTGGATCAAATGCTAGCTTCCTAAAAACTATTTGCGTGGTTCCAAAACATTTTGAAATGATTCCAAATGATAAGAGGTCACATGATGAGCCACAATTACACAAACCTCCCCGTTCTCTAGCCTTTTAAGCTGCTCTTGCAACTCATCCTTGAAGTTCTCAACCTGAATAAAAAAAGGGAGTGCTAGTATTAGATGTGACATCTTGAGCAAACTGAATCAGCACTGCACATGAACCTACTTGAGCAAAGAGACATAATTATGCGCAGTAGATTGGGCAAATTGCCCCATACCATAATTTGAAACTCAGTGGCCAAAATGCCACACAAAGTTATGACATTGCCAACTAGCACTGGTTGTGCACACGGGCTTTGACAATGTCACAATTTTCTGTGGTATTTTGGCAATCACTCGACAACACAAAGTAAAATTTAGCATACATTCTACTGATAGATATAGATAATTCGAGAAACATCACTACATCAAACAACAATAAATCTGCATATAAGCTGCTCGCCACAGCTGTCCATGCCCAAATTGCATGCTGAGTTCAAAATTCCATACCTTCCTGAGGACCAAATCCTTGTTACCCTTCTCGAAACCTATCCACTTATTCCGTGCAGCCGCCTTCATGCCCACATCGGAAAGCGTCCCCCAATTTCGCCTAGTACACAACGAATCTACACATCAGCATTTGGCAAAATAAAACCCTCCAGTCTCGAACAACAAAACCCTAACAAACAAACCTCACCTTGAGTGCGCCCTTGGTGGCGCCTCCGGGGGGATGGCGGAGACGAGCTGCGCCTCGGGGGGACCCTTTGGCAGCGTATCCCTTGGCCTCGTCGGTGAGCACCCATGTCTCATCGATTGATGTCCTTCGATAAGGCAAGCAAGAGCTCGTCAGGCCTCGTAATTGGGTGATGAATCTCAGGTATTAGGTAAGGTGGAAAGAAAAGGAGCTTACGGTGCTTTCGACGATGCGGAAGGCTGAGAGACTCTTGATGACGCCCTCGAGCTCGAGGTGGGAGACGCGAGGGAAGAGGCGAGGAGCGGGAGTCCGGGACCTCACCGGTGGAGTTGAGGTGGGCGAGGAGGCTAGCCTCCACGTCGGCCGCTGGTGATTTCTCCGCCATGGCGCAAGGAGGTGGTAGGCTAGCAGCGGCGGCGCGGCGAGATCAGATGTCACACAAGGGCAAGGGGGTCGTTGGCTCGTCGTCTGGGATGTTGGGGTCCGGCCGGCCTTCCTGTTCATTTAATAGTGGGCTAAACTTGGCAGCCAAGTTTCCACCCAGCCCAGGAATTACTTGGATGCCCTTGGCACGGCCTGCCTGATAGCCAGCCTTTCCTTCCTTACGGCCTAAGCCCACGGACCACTTCGCTGAGCCCTAGCGGCAGCCAAGCCGGTGCCACGGCCCACGGCCACTAAGAAGCGCGCCCCAGCGGCAAGGGGCACCCTGTCGCCTTCCCAAATCCACACAAGCAGCACACCCTCAAGCCACACAGCTCTCGCTCGTCTCCCCATGGCGAGACCGTCACCGCCGCGCCTCCTCTCCTCCTTCCTGGGCGACCGCCTTGCGCTCTCCGCCAGGCCGCTCGTCCACCGCTCCGCTGCTCCAGGTGCCTGCCCGCACCACCTTCCGCGCTGCCATGTGGCTGTCCCGTGTTTCAGCGTGTCGGCCCAGGGTAGTAGTTAGCTGAGATGGCTCCTTGTCTCTCTTGCAGGCAGCAGGCGGGTGGCGTATCAGGCGACGAGAACTCTATGCAACTTAGTGGATATCCTCTTCAACAGGAGGTGAGCTTTCATCCCCATCATTCGCGTCGTCATATTTCCTGCTCTTCATTTTTTTGGATAACTAGTACAGCATCTGAGCTGCTCTGAAGGGTCCTCCTGGGTACATCCGTACATGGGATCGTTTTTTTCTTCTAGTTTTACTGATCATTCTCCTTTCTTTACTTTATACAATTTGTTTTATAGAGTTTTGCAAGGTTGAACAGGTGCAGTCACGATATCATGATATTAACTTAATCCTTAAGAGCCAATGAGATGTAATATTGTAATCCTTGGTAATCCAATATGGCTTGGCTGATTTTCATTCTACAATTATTATTGTGTTGTTTTTCAGTTTACATGGGCACTGATTTAGTGCTTACACAGTTGCATCCATATGACCTTGTTGATTTTCATTCTGCAAATATTGTTGTGTTGTTTCCAGTTTACATGGGCGCTGATTTAGTGCTTACACAATTGCACTATAATTAGATACACAGTAGTTACAGTGATTGAGATTAATTACGTGTATGCATACGCGTATTAACTCTTCTGCATTATCCTTGCTAATTATACAAGTTATTACTGTATAAAGATTATGGTGTATATTATGTCCTGCATTACATATTACTGTCCTTTCTTTAGGGCCATTACATATTACTGTGAACAAGTGCCTTTTATGTACGAGGTGCACATGTGGATCCACAACTAAAAGTATTTTCTGAAACTTTTCGCAGAAGTCGGGATGATGCAGCGGAAAATAACCCTAGACTCCTACGTCCGGGCAAAGTATCTCCACGCCTAAGTGTTCCCAATCATATAAAACTACCCCCATATGTCAATTCTCGCCAAAGACCTGGTGTGAATAATGCACCTGAAATACATGATGAGAAAGGGATTGAGTGCATGAGAGCTTCCGGAAAGCTTGCTGCGCAGGTTTTGAAGTTTGTGGGACTCTTGTAAAGGTAATGTTGTGTTGCTACAAAAGCTTGATTTCAATCAGTAAAACATTATTTGAACTAGAGAAACCACACTCCGATCAACATTTTCAAAAACAGTACTGTTTGGCCACATGGTTCCTCACTAATGTTAAGGCATAGTAGGACAGTACTGACTCTACATTGCTAGACACATAACTTATTTTCTCAAGTATAGGTGCCTTCTTTGTGTGGTCTATATAGAAATAGGTAGCACAAGACAATTGATTTTCTTTCCAATTGATGTATGACCATCGGTTGTTATTCTTCAACTTAGTATGTGCTTCGAGAGGTCTAAGATTTAAGTGCAAGAGAATGATTTTATCTCATTGACAGCCAGGCATAACGACTGATGAGATTGATAAAGCGGTCCACCAAATGATTATTGATAATGGAGCTTATCCTTCACCACTTGGTTATTGCGGATACCCAAAGAGCGTCTGCACTTCAGTCAATGAATGCATCTGCCATGGAATACCAGATTCTCGTCCACTTGAGGTAAGCCAGCCAAAATCCAGCAGTAGCAACTTTTGGCATATGGAGAACAGTTACAATTCATCTTCTTTGTGCAGGATGGTGATATCATCAATATCGATGTTACCGTCTACCTCAATGTAAGTCAATCAAAACTTATCTGTACCAGCTGAAATGAGGAAAGAAATCACTGTGATTACTTAAGTTTCATCAATGCTTTACATCTTTTTTTCTGGATAACCTTTGTAATGATTTTCTTGAGAGATGTCCTGTTGTTCTGATTCCTTACATTGTCATGCACATCCTTCCATTTTCACAGGATACCAACTGTGTGCATAGGCTAGAGATATTTTTTTGGGGGGTTATGTCCATATCAGTTCAGACCCATCTGTTATTGATATGGACCGCTGCAACTTTGATCTTTTGATGCATGTGCAGTTACGACACAGTTCATTTTTTGAAAAGTTCCATTGTAATTGTAATATTTATATATGTTCTATTACAGGGCTACCATGGTGATACATCTGCAAACATTTCTCTGTGGTGATGTCGATGACGAAGCTAAGAAATTAGTTCAGGTGATGTCAACTAGTTGGCAGTTTTAAGTAATCAAGTAGGGTAGAATTCGGATAGAATTTGAATTTATATAATGTGTTTAAGGGATCTAATTGATGAAAGAATGTTGGACTAGGTATTTTTGTTTTCCTTAATTGATAGTACAGTTTCTGGTTACCAGGCAATAATCTCACAGAAATTCTCTTGTCAGGTGACAAAGAATGTCTTGACAAGGCTATATCAATCTGTGCACCTGGGGTGGAGATCAAACGATTGGTAGAACTATACAGTATGTAAATGAGAAAGCATATGTGCTTGCATTCTTATTCATCGTTATTTTTACAGTTCTTATTCTTGAATGATTTAACTAAATTCTGAATAAATTTTAGCAACTTCCTGCAAAGAAAATATATAAGTTGACATTTTTTGGTTATGGCTCATCTATCATGGAACCTGACTGATTTTTTATAATAATCAACAACAAAAAACCTTTTAGTCCAAAGTAAGTTAGGCTAGAGATGGAATCCAAATGAACATGGGAATGCCAATTAATTTGTAATAATCAATGCTCTTTAACAGATGCACAGAGTATTTTTAATCTTTTTAGGGTTAAAAACAGTATTATTGCACTGCTTCTTTCAGACTGTATGCAGTATGCTAGTGGAGGGAAATGTCTGTAACAGATTTGATAATCAAATGAACTCTTATTCCTCCTGTAAACTTCTAGTCTTGGAGTCATCAGAATTCAGAATGTTGTTTTTTTAATCATGATTTCAAACTGACAACTACCATACTTACAACACTTATCTTTGAAGGGATCATGCAGATAAATACAAGTTTGGTGTAGTTCGACATTTTGTTGGCCATGGGTAGGAAAAGTGTTCCATGCTGAACCAGTTGTGCCTTCATTTCAGTGAGTTCCAACTTTAACAAAACACCTTTTTACTAAATGCTGTCTTGTATCTCAAGTCAAACAGTCTAAAGCTTCTAGTTGCACTACTTTTAACTTTATTGCACGATATCAGCATTAGGATGTGATATCTGTTCTGTGAACTAATGGCTTTGGAATTGCAGGGAATAATGAATGGGGTCGTATGGTGTTGAATCAAACATTTACTATAGGTACATGTTTACACAGTCTGCTGTGTTCCACATGTAATTACAGTTGTTGCCCTTTCACATTAGAGGTCTTTTAGAACGATTGGCAAGTACTTGCAAGCACCAAAATGTAAGAATCGGTGGAAATTTTTGGAAGACCAGCAAAAGTACCACAAGTACCTACAACTACTGATAAGTACTTGCAGGTACTTGCTAATCATTCTAAAAAAAGCTCTTCACATTTTGTCATACCTAGAACTAACATGTTTTAAAAGAAACAGGCACCTTGTAATTGTATTTCTTTCAGGCGTGATCTTGGATCACTGCATTTGGCCACTATCATCTTTCTGCATATAAGTACTAGTTTTTTTATTAAAAAAAACTTGAGCATATTTTTGACATTACTGCCATGTAGTTGTTTTGCTGGCAAGAAAGTATCTAAGGATGGAATAGAAATTACTTACCTGACATTTGCACAAAAAGGATAAAGCATATGAAGCTTGCTCACTTCATCGCCTGTTTTCTGTCATCAGAGCCAATGCTAACCTTGGGAGCATAAATCCTGTCATGTGGTCCGATGACTGGACAGCAGTGACGGAAGATGGGAGCTTGTCAGCACAGTTTGAGCACACGATACTGATAACCAAGGATGGACCGGAAATATTGACACAGTGTTGACAGAAGGAGTAAGAAGAACAACTGATAGTTGTATCATTGTATGTCGAAATCGTGCAAATTTTTTTATGGGCTAATTGGTCCAACTTAGACACATGCAAAATGGCACGTTATGATCTCATTTAGTTGATACAATGATATATAAATAGAAATTGTACTATTTGACGTTAAATTTGAGTATTGTTCTACTGGTGGTTGGTTGGGATGTCATCAGGCGGCCGAGTGGTGGTTGCAAGTAGGTCTGACAGTTTCGGATTTGAGTTGGTCGCTGGGCTTACCGAAAGGCATATCTCCCGCATTTGTTAGGCATGACGGACCTTTGCTTGGTTCGCACTTTTCCGTGAGTAATTGACCAGCTTGCACACGAGATTCTATTACCTTCAGGCAAAGCTAACTGAAGCTTCCAACCCTAAACAATGCAGCAATTTGCAATAGACAACAGACACACTGGTTAATTAATTGGTTATTATATATTTGCTAATCACGCCGCTAATGATTGCATTCAACGACTTGCTCCTGTGCTGTGCAGTGCAGTCCCTGAGAGCGCCAGAACACAAACAAAGGTCATGGTAAAGTTAAATCTCCAAAACCTGACAGGTGGACCCAAATGCCCCCACGTGACAGAGGCAAGGGAACAGCCGAAAGCTTCATACTCCTTTACCGCCGCCCCGAATTCCCCCCCTTCCCATCCATTGCGGCAACAGAGAGCGCCCAAAGCAGCAGCAAAATCCTTTGCCGCGGCCGGATTGGAGAAGCTTCTAGCACGGCGGCGTAGGCAGCAGCGATCGAGGGTGGCCTGCGCATTGGTCATTGGCGTCTGTCGTGCGGTTGTACGAGATCGAGGCGGGGGCTCGCGAATCAGAGGCCGCGGGCGCAATGTCCCGTCGGTAGGGATGGCGGCGGCGGCGGCGGAGGAGGAGGCAGCACCATGGCTAGGGGCATAGCGCGGGCAGTGTCGTTCGGGGGCCGCGCGACCACGGGCTGGTGCTCCTACAGGCGCGTCACCGTGGCCGTCTGCCTCGGGAACCTCGTCGCTGCGCTGCTCGTGCTCCGCTCCCTCACCGCCCCCGCCTCTTTCACCCCGACTGCTCCCAACCGTGAGTGGAATCTCTCGACATGCCTGCATAGTTGTTTTTCTTTGATCTGATTGAACGTTATTTTGATCTTAACTTCAGACAGCGAGGTGGTGCAGACCGTGCACTATACGGAGGAGCAGATTAGAAGGGTGGAGGAATCGATCCGGATTCGCCGCGAGGCGGAGCCTGTCGAGCTCGTGCAAGCGGTACTACTGATGGACAACCCTTACATGTTTTAATGAACTTTTGGCTGATTAGCTCTCAATACCTGCAATCTAATCCACTGAAATTCTGGATCGCAAAAGGTGGAGAAACTGAAGAAGGTTTTCGCGCGTGAGGAGAAGCGGCGGAAGGAGCTGCCACTGGTGCTGAAGCAGAAGATCTCGTATGATATTATCCAGCGGCTGCAGGACTTGGGGGATAACAGCAGCCTCGCACAGCAAAGAGGTATTCTGCTTAGTGGCACCATTTATGCATACTTGGCCTTAATGATCTTATCCTGCTCTTCATTGCCCACTTGGCATCAATCTGAATTCTGAGCAAAGGGTCAATTTTTTAGCACACCATTGAATATTGATGCACTCACTGGATAGCTGAAAAAACTGTTTAAAAATTATTCAGTGCTTATCAGTGCTAGTTGCACTTGCTACAAGAGGCTCCGTTTTCTTTGTCGAGTGGTTCATTGAACATAAAGATATAATGAATTAGCTTTCAAGTAAAATAATGAGGTAGTGATCTTAGTCATGTGACATTAACATTCCTGCAGTTTCCTATTAATTGTTCCAGCTATGTTCTATGTTCCTTTCTGAATTTGTGCTAAAGTGGCATTTTCTTGGCTATGTGCTATGTGTGCTTGTTCTTTACCTTTGCAGCATACAAGGTCGAGAATTGATTTCTGACCTAAACACAATCTTCTAGTACTCTACAAATATTCAAGTACTTACATTTCTTTTGGCCTCATATATGACAGAAGTTGTGGAGTCATGGCGTGCTGAGAAGTTAAAAGACATCAAAAAGTGCATCTGCTCAAAATCAGTCAAATTTGGACATATCCAGTGAGGAAACTAGTATGTGAGCATTGCTTTCTAATAATTTGGTATCTTTGGTGCTTCTATACATGTTTTTCTCAACTATAAACTTGAATTTTACCTTTCCCTTTAGGAACGTTAAAACGAGCCCTGGAGTTCAACTGGCGTATGGTTATGGAAGATATTGGCCTTTGGATACCAGAGGAAGTCTCACATACTGTATATGACGATAAACCTGAAAATGAACCAGAAGGTTAGTTCCTTGTGTTGTCATGCAATGACTGCAATTAATCACACGATACTCCGAGCACTTAAGGTGTCTTGGAGCCTTTCTGTTTTTTTACTTAATGAGTTTTGAATCGCCCAAAAAAGGTTTTGAGTTGTGATGTTTTCTATTGTTGCAGAAGAAGAGATAGTAGCAGGTCCACCTTTGTCCCCACAATGTAATGCTGAGCTACATACTGATTATGATGGAGCTGCTGTTAGATGGGGCTTGACACACCACAAAGAAACAGCTGCTGATTTTGTCAAGCTTGTCTCGATCAAGCTAAGAATGCAAAAGCCAGGGGAATTGAAATGCAATATATGGGTTTATTGCCCATCCAGAATTTGGATGCTTCTCGCCAGACAAATATGAACATAAACATCAGGAATGCTGGTTGAAGCAGGTATCACATATGTCTAAACTATATTTTTTTGCAATCATTGCAGCCCTTTGATCTTTTTCATGTTTACCATTTTTAGCTTTAGATAATTATTAAAAAAATAGCTTTAGATGACTGTTAGCATTGTCTGGGTTCATCGTAATTCCTGACTAAGGACCTCAATGTTTTGTGCATTTTATGGTATCACACAGGCTTAATTGTTACTCCATCTGTTTTTTGAACACATGACATTTACTAATTAGCTTGTCATCAACGTCTTAAAAACAGAGGGGTGTATTAAATGTATGGAATTGAGATATTTTTGTATTTTCCTTCCCAAGATGATGACACTGTACTTCTATAACTAGTTGTATTGTAAGTGATTTGAATAGCAGAAAGACACAGTGAAAACCTGGGGCACCACATGTAACATATAGTAATTAAATTTGTTTTCAGCTTTGATTGTAATATAATTTTTCCACAAGCTTGCAACTCATTGATGCTCATGCACTCATAAAGTGCAGTTTTTCTTATTGCAATTTTTGATAGTCTAGATAACAAGCTAGGATGATATGTGGACAAGTTATTGGCGTATTGGATTACATTCTTCGCTTTATGCCGAGCCACTTTGCTTGGCTGCTTGCTTGTTTGGTCGTGTTGAATTACTAATGAATAGTTGAGAATGCCAAAAGTTCTGTGTGTCGGGTTTTTTTCTCTAAAGGTCACTGTTATTGAAAGGGTCATTTTTGTTTCCCTGGCAAAATATCTCATGATGGTTTCTGCTGTTCCTGGCAGGCTGATCATCCCAAACTGAACTTCAAAGACAAGTATTCAGAGTCTTACAGAGATGCTCATCCCAATGCTCCTGTTGTTGTGCCATGGATGTCTGGTGTCGTCAGTGCATGAGCTAGCGAGCAACCAGTCCACCGGCAGCTCAATTGTGTTTCGTGCTAATGCAACTTCAACACAGCCATACAGCTTTTCTTTTCTTTGTTCTTTTTGCCACTATACGGTTTTATTTTCTTATTCTTTCTGCCCCGGTATATACGATGTAAAACTTAGCTTAGTCGACTTGGCAGCAGAAGTTTTTGAGGGCTGATTGTTAGGTACAATCTGGTTTGGTGGTGATCAACTCAGTTGAATGATTAACCAATTGGTGATCTACTAACTTTACTTTCTGATCGATATATGTATTATCATCGTGTTCATGTTGATGCCCATTTGTGATTTGTGACCTCGAGCTCTCAGGACAATCACATAAGCCTCTGGATCTGATATAATGATGCCGGTTGTCTGGTGCGAGTGCGTTTCGACAGAGCAGCAACGAGGGCCGCACGGCAGCAGCACGGGCAAAGAGCAACGAGGACTTGGCGCCACAGTTCGTGGTAGGTTCGGTTCGTTTCCTAGCGCGAGTCTGATTTCGTCGGGTCTTCCTCATCGGCTACGCATCGCCATCGGAACAGCCACCAGCCATGTCAAGCGGCGGCGGTGGGCGGCGAGGGTGGAGCCCGTTCGACGCGATCCGCAGCTTCCCGTCGATGCCCGAGTCCCTCATGTCGCAGATCGACGCGGCCATCGCTCCACCGAGTACGCCCGCGCCTGCGCCCTCCTCGACCCCGCCCCCGCCTCCGCCTCTGCCTCCTCGCAGTCGCCGCCGCAGCCCACGCCCGAGGGCCAGGGCGAGGGGGGCCCAGCTTCCCCTCCGGCCTGCTACGACCCGAAGATCGCGGACGAGGCATACCGTGCGGCGTGCGGGGCGACCGGACGCCGCCGTGCGGTCGCTGCGGGTGGCGCTGGCGAGCTGCCCGCCGGAGAAGACCGCGGCCGTCGCCAAGGTGAGGTCCATGCTGGCCATCGCGTCCGCCCAGCTGCACAAGCAGCAGCACCAGGCGCAGCAGAGAAGGAAGTGAGGCGCTTCTTCTCTCCATCGCTACAGACTGCAGATGTGACTAGATCTCATCAAGACATGATTAGATATGCAATGCATTGATGTTTAGAGTTAATGCACCCTGTTCTATTTGCAACGGCAGCAAATATAGAAATGTGTAGTAATCCCAATGCGATCTGCCGCCGATCTACATCATCCTGAGATACAGTTATTGCGCACAATTCATTTGAGTAATCTCAATCTCTTCTGCATATTGTGTCCGAATTTTTTTTTTTAGAGTACCATATTGTGTCCGAATTACATCTGACTTGTTTGAGTACTGCGCTAACATGAGGAAGCTGGCAGAACTAACAATACACTATTTTGTGATTGTTGTGCTTGGCATTGGTCATCATTGGTCACTCTGAGGCATTTCCTCCAAAATTGCATGGACAACCCATTCTGCTTCTGTGATTGAGAGGGCGCTTTTTCCCGAGTTTGACATTCATCAGCCGCTGGCAGAAGGTCCAAAAACACAATGTCAGGGACCCTGACTCAGGGTGTACAATCTGGTAAGCGGATGAAGGAAAGCTAAATGACATTCAGTTCATCGCAAATTTGCATTTCGTGAGTAACCCATCTAGAAAACGGATAACCGTATGCAAATCTATAAGCCTGGGGTCTATTGTCGGCCTGCAATGACAGCCACGAAATTGATCAAAGTCAAACTAATTACAGTGCAACTTTGAATCTTTCTTTCATGTTTCAGCCCATTACATGACTCTCAAATTTTGCCACCACCAACTCCGGCTCCCTCAAATCGACCCCTAAAATCAACTCCGTGCGTCGACGCAGTCTGCTTCAGCCCGCGGCGTTTGAGCGTCGCACCCGAAACATGGGATGTTTTGTAAAAAGTTGGATCATGATAATTAATCGCGATCCAATTTAAGTTTTTTTTAAAAAATATATTTGGATCGTCACTGTTCCATTTAGGGGGCTATTCGATCCCTTCCACGCTTGAAGGCGAGGAGAGCGAGACGAGGCGTTCCGAGCTGCGACCGCCGGAGAAGCGGTAGCCGTGGTCATTGCTTCCGCCTAGCATCACCAGGCGTACCCCCAGCAGAGCAGCCAATTTTAATCCTTGCTGCAGTTTCCTGTGCTTGTATATCACTAATTAAAATGGTGCACTGCAATTTAGCATGATCGGACATATTCAGGTTTCCTATTTATCTGTGTCTGATCCGGAGAACAGATAGCAAAACAGACGATCTCTGGTCCGGAGAACAGATAGCAAAACCGACAAAAAAAAATCTGTGTGATGATGTTATGTAAACATTGGTCCCAAAAACTGAGTGATGTTTATGGAAAAAAGAAATAAATGAGGCTGACAGGGTGCGCTCAATGTGGAAATCCCCAGTCAATTTGAGAAAATCTATCACCTCCTTTCTATTGTGTCTGAATGATTGTGTACATCTGACTTGTTTTAGCTCTATGCTTCGCTCCTCACTCTGAACCAATTATTGCCACCCCCCCCCCCCCAATTGCATAAGGAAAGAGAAACCAGAACTCCCGTTACAGCCATGGTCAGGCTTGGTGGTCACCGGTGAAGGCCTGAAGTGGGAAGGTTCAAAAAAACACCTCACGACTATAATAATCCTGCAAAGGCTGGAGCGGAGGACCTCACAGGCACTTCTTTACTTCTGGGAACACCAGCTTTTCTTTGTTTTGCAGCTTCAACGTCATCAGGTGATGCCACCGCAACAACAACCCCGTTGTCCTTGATGCTTTCGACTGCATCAGCAAACTCCTTGAAATCCTTCAGACTGCCACATGAAAAATAATAACACAATCCATGATCGTTGTGGAAAACATCACGCTTGAGAATCTGACAAGCAGGAAAAAAAATGCCCATAAATGTTTGTATCATGGATTTTGCTTACCTTGTTGATAGTATCTCTTCACGTCTTTGCTGGCGTTCCTCCTCTGTGATGCCCAGCAAATATCGCAGTAGACTGAAAAAAACGTGGTGTGCAGAATTACATATTATTTATGTGCCCACACAGAACTAAAGAAAAAAAATAGATTGTTCATAGT
Source organism: Digitaria exilis (assembly GCA_015342445.1). Taxonomy (NCBI): domain Eukaryota; kingdom Viridiplantae; phylum Streptophyta; class Magnoliopsida; order Poales; family Poaceae; genus Digitaria; species Digitaria exilis. The sequence continues at coordinate 3,807 of JACEFO010000786.1, read as the reverse complement.
ATTTCAGTAAGAAAATGCATCATAAGCATTCATGTTGGTGTATCTACTAGATGTGTTCAAAGACAAGGGATGCACTGCTAAAAGGACCTAATTCCCCAAAATAAAATATCACTTCAGCTAATTTAATTCACACTTTCAGTTTGGGCCTGCAGCACTGAAGTGAGGCCAGGTCACAGCCAAGCCCAACATAGTGAACAGGCCTACAGGTAAGTGACAAGACACTAGTTTACAATACAACAATATGGGTCTCAATCAAAGTAGATATTTGATGAAAACCCACCAATAAGGCATATATTATTGGTTGATTGCGCTAAACTAGAGTATGCAGCACGAACAGAGGTTTACATACCTGCTGTAACCTTTAGCATCCGGTAGCTGGTAGGCATCAACATCGCCTATGGTTCCAATAATAGCTTTTGTGAGCGCATCATCATCCATTTCTAGCTCTCTAAGGAATTTTGCTGTCTCATCATAGACCTCTAGTGTTTTCAGTAAGTTTGGATCACGATATGACAAATATGAGAATACTCCTGCACAGTAGACAGTATCATTATGTCAATAATTGATCACCTGCAGAAAGTTTGGTACCTGCTTTTCTATTTTACAAGTTATATAGAAAGAAAAGTCAAGGGGCAGGACTATAATAGAAGTACCAGAATGGGTGTCAAAATCACAAAACCCTCCATATGCACCACCGCTAACTCGAACACGGTCCCATAACCATGTATTGCTGATGTGCTTTGATATGACATAGGCACTTCCATTGAGCTGGTATCCACTTTGGTAAATGTTTCGGCTTTTCCAACATAATTTACCTTAAACAAAAGATAAAATGACACTGAAAACTGGCTATGCCAAATTGTCAATTAGAAATAATCTCTAAAGTAATAGCCCTTACCTGGGTTGGGACAACAACAATGGCTTCGTTTACAGATGGTAGTCGAGAAAGCCATGGGTCACTTCCAAGGATGGGCTACTCGGGAGTGAATCAAGAAATTTGGCAATATATGTTGGCTTGATTTTTCAAGATTTTTTCCAATCACTTGTTAGATTGATCAAGCAACCATTCTTGGAAAAAGAGTGTTTTCTCATTTCCTCTAGTGAAGATGATATACTATCCCAGTCTTGATCAATCTTAGTTTCTAGATCCCGCAGATACTCAAGATAACTGCCAGTAGCAACATACAAATAAATGAATATATCAATACGGTAGAATGTTGATAAAAATATAGTGGCCGCAAGACAGTTGTGTTTCACATAAATGGCTTTCTCAAAGCACAGAAAGCCCAATTCTTCAGATAAAAGAAAGAAAGAAGAACCAAAACCAAGAAACAATATCATAGAGGTAAGCAAGCACCAGTATGTTGCCGCAACTAAATGCAATTATGCCTACGAAGCAGTAATGATAAATTCTATGCCGGGAGACAGTTGATTTGACAATCTGCATATATGTGTATACCACAAAGAACCTTACCTAATACCACCCATTTGTTCAGCAATCCATCCAGCAGCATTTAAACTTAGCATCCATTCTAGAAGCTGCTATGCCATGGCCGCTGCCCCTCAACGATTCTGTGTTGGACAAAAATCATTAGGTAACCACATCAAAAGGCATGCTTAAGACAATTTATAAAACACAAATATGTCGGTTTAGTACCTCCATTCTCGCTTTACTTGAGAAACAAATTGCTTGAACCTCTGTTGTTCTGTAAACTGAACATCTTGAAGAATGGTGTACATCTGAAATAGGGAGAAATGGTCATTTTCATTGTGCAACTATGCGAGCAGACATTGCATGAAAAGATCAGTTCTCCTTTTTTGGCAATATCTACATAGAACATGGCAGCAAGATTCGTCCATGCACCCAGGCATTCCCCTTTGGCAATATAGACTACATAGAGCATTAGCAAAAGCATACCAGATTAAACAAATCTTCTACTCGTGGCGCCATTGCCTTTCCCGAAACGATGATCCGGGTAAGAGGGTCTTCTTTACCCATAACAGAAGATGTGAATGGGTAGACTGATATGCCACCAGTTTTTTCTTCCAATTAATTGATTAAGTTGCACAAAGTCCATGTCTTTTTGTGCCCATCTCCAGTAAAGATTGGCTGGCACACATGCACATGGTTTAGTTGAAATGCCACATAATATACAACAATTTTTCATGACCAAATCAACAAGAATGTATCAATCAATCAGCTCACCAGAACAATGGTAACAATTGTAGATGTTCTTTCTTCATTGAACCCATGTCAAATACAACTTCGGAGTAGACAACGTCATTAGTGAAGAGATCATGTTGCAAAACCTTGACACCATTTATCTCTCCAATCTGCATATGTGCATATGACGTTTACACTAGTCTAACTAAAACAGTTAAAGGAGGAAAGCTTATACAACTTACTCATAAACTCTTAACATCATCAACTACCTGATACATATTCCAAGGAATATCATTTTTTTATATAGAGAAAATTTGAAATATTCCATTATAATTTTCAAGAATTTGAAATATGCCATTATCAGTGACTGAGGTATGTTCGATTGATAAGTTTTTCCAATAAACAGAAAAGCATTTAGCCTACACCAATTTGTGGGACAAGTTAAGGCGCTGCCTGGATGGATACCAGCTCCAGATGTTAACTACTAAATAAACTATCTCGATACAAGATGCAGTAATAAGTTATGTCCAGTATTCATTAACTCTGGTCCTAGAAGCTTAGCCCTAAGTTGGCCAGGCTGCTGTTATTTGGAGTACTACTAAGGACAGGACAATTCAAATGTAACATTAGGCTAGGTTTCATGAACTTTCTCTAAGCTCTGCTGAGATTTTAGACCTAGTCTGGCTTCAAAACTTCAGATCTTCAACTGCAGTGAAAAAAAAAAAGAGGAGAGAGAGAAAGAACAGTGGACCCAAATATGTCAAAGTTGCAAAACCAACAAAATACCTCTATTGGTATATGGATAGGCTTTTTTGGGGATATCCTTGCAATGACAGACTTGGACAGCCTTGAAGCTTCTGGAGGATCTGGTGTTTCTTGTTTTTCCTGAGCTCCTTTGTAGCACGTGCCAACTCTGCAAGATCACTCTGGTCAGCTAGCTTTACTTGTTTTAGCATTTCTTCTCAGCTGCTTCATCACGTGATGCTTTCTCTGGATCAGGCTGCAGATTAAAGGTTTCATTTGGATATATTTGAGGCATAAGAAAAAAACATACTGATGTAACTAAGCTTGAACTAAGTTCTCTACTGACCTGCATTTCAACTGTGACACGATGCATATTCTTTCAGAATATATTATGCGTGCTTTCAATTGCTCAAATGGCTGTTCGTATTTCAGAGGCTCAAAAGGGTCCATATCATATATCCATTTGGCCTGCAGTTTTTTGTGAAGTTGAATATATTACATGGATATGTTCAAACATATGCATGGTCTTAAAAGTCAAATCAAAGTCATGAGATATTTAATCATACCAATAGAACGAAGCATCAGTGATAAGCCTCGAGGGAATGATCCTGTGTTTGTTCTGTCTCCTCAGAGCAAATTCGATCGTGTTCATGGAAGCCTCCATGCTCTGATGCAAAACCTTTCTTCTGCCCAAATTCTTCAAAGTTTGCATAACCAACTCTTCAACTTTTTGAAGATTTTCCTCCGATTACACCTTTTAGGCCTATACTAAAATTGTGGTTGAAGGAGCTTCATCCTCAACGCACACCCACTATACATTCCTAAAGCACTTTCAAGAAGAATCCCGTCCTAAGTGTGAAGCAGGAGTCCCAGTATAGATGATCCAGGAAACCAAGTGT
>JACEFO010000785.1:0-56619 GCA_015342445.1 Digitaria exilis | reverse complement strand
CCCTCGCTCGACCCCTACCCGAAACCCTAGCCGCCACCGAGCCCTAACACAGCGTCGCCGCCGCGCAACCCTAGCTCGAGTGCCGCCACCGCCAACTGCCGCCTCGCCGCCTCATTGCCACGAGACACACCCAGGAGTTTCGCAAGGTAGCAGGGACCCGCTGGGCCCCTTTCCCTCCTCCACTCGCCGCGTTGCGCTATTGTCCGAGCTCGCCGGACTTCCTCGTCCGCCGCCGCTCGTCGCCAGCCGCCGCCACGCGTTAATCCTCGAGCACAACCCCCAAACGGGTGCGCCATCTCCTCCTCTTCTCTCCTCCGAGCTAGCCCGGCGAGCTTTGGAGCTCTTTACCCCGTTTTCGGCCAACTCGGAGAGGTCCCGGCCATGCGCTGCCGTAGCCGCCGCACCCCCGACGACTAAAAGCCCCCAATCGACCTTAGCCACCCGATCAGATCTGAACGGCCTAGATCCGCATCCGAGCCCTGTTCTACCGTGGCCCGTGGACCGATGGATCTACGGCTGTGGTCCACGGCACAGTAAACCGTACGTAGCCGACGGTCAGGCCATCAGCCGCTGCCGTGGCGTTTTGCAAAAGAGCCCCTGTGTTTTTCTCCAATCAAACCCGCGGTCCAGCGCAGTTCAAAATAATTACAGTTTAGTCCTTTTTCTCGTGGTAGCCCCTGCGCTTTGAAAAATAGTGCCCGCCGTCCAGATGGCTGTTTACTCGTTAGTCCGGTTTTTATACGAAATTATGTTTTGGGTCCCTGGTTTCTTTCAAAAATCACACCTGGAAACAAAAACTGGTCACCAGGAAGCCTCTTAGAGTCCGTTTTAAGTGTAGTTTCTCCGTTTTAACTATGAATTGAGTGATTTTCACGCTCATGTGTTAGTATAAAGCGTCAGTTACTCTGAAGCCTCTCTTCATCTTTGGTTTTATGTATTGGTGTTCTGTCTAATTAAATGCCTTGTTTGCATGTATGTGTGATGCTGTGTGACCGATCGATGTGAGTAGTGGGACGAGCCGTTCGAATTCCGCCGACGATCCCGTTCCTGAAGAGCATGCAGCAGCAGTTCACTGAGGAAGGCAAGGTATATCACGACAATCCTTGATTACCTATACACCATTTAATCATATGATATCATATGCATGTGTCTAATTCTGCGATACACTAAGGATGATCCTAGTCTCCTTATCCTTGTTTACCCGGTTATATGCATTATGGTTAGTATTTGCTACACACTGCAAACCAACATTTATTTAATTGTTAATATTAAATTAATGGTCCACTTCAATGATGATTAAAATTATGCTTTTTAGCAACATGGTTCGGGGAACTAGAGCTGTGCTTCGTCTTTGTTCTAATGTCTCTCCGTAAGGTCCGGTTCTTAAAGCGGCAACCCAGGAACTTGTTCGCGCCGTTGGAACTATAATGGCTCTGGTCTGGATAACTAGCTTGTACGTCTCTACTCGCCAGTGGTTACCGAAAGGCGTATGTGGGGAGCATGGGTGAGAGTATAGTTTGATCCATCGAGGACGGATTTATCCGTTGGCTATGTCTCGTTAGGCAAAGTCCCGTGATGAATGTAAGCGCCCAATGTACGGCAGCTTCACACATTGCGATGATTGCGCTCTCGCTCTGGACGCCATTGACCCCCCACGTTGCGCCCTGAGCGTATGTCAATCTCGATGATGCCTTGGTTATGCTACCTATGTTGAACCAAAATGGCTATTGTGCTTGTTAGGTGTGTTTGTGAATGTCCTCGTAGCATAAGTTCTTTTTGGATTTATGTGACCAGCGGTAAAGGGCGAAACCTCTGCAGAGTGTTGATCTATCATGATAGCCGTGCTCACGGTTACGAGCGGCCTGGATCCTTTTTGATTAGAAGATGATGTTGAGGTTGATGTTGGAATGTTCTATAATTATTTATACATTATTATTAATGGGTTTATACTTGGATTCTACTCATTTGTAGTAATTTGGATGATAATAAAATGAAACTACTAAAGGTGCTAAGTATTTAACCGTGTCAAGCCTTTTGTTCTTGCATAACCATGTTCTACTGTTAAGTAAGATGGTTTACTTACACTTGCACTATTCAACAAAATCCGATGGGTAACAGATGAGCAATGAACGATCAGTCGCTTGCTGAGTTTCCGGAGGATCTGCCGTACTTCTAGCTGTGTTCAACCAGTCGGTGTCCCTGTGGACTTGAGGCTCTACTAGTTATGAAACGTTTGCGTTTAATAAGACTTCCACTGTGTTATATGTTTAAGACTATGTCTTGTGTTAAACTCTGATGTAAACTATTTTATTCGAGCATTGTGTTCTCTGTGATTCAATACTTGTAATCTATATGTGTTCTGTGGACATCCTGGGCACGCATATAGAAGCATTCGGATTTCTTGGAAATCTGGGTGTTACAAGGGCAAAGTGTTGTCGCTCGGAATGGTGTTTTCTTAGAGACAGAGTTTCTCAAAAGGTGAGAAAAGTAGAGAGAAGGTGTATCTTGAAGAAGTTCAAGATGAGCCAAGGGACAAGAATTGACAAGTGATGCTAGTGTAGCAGAACAAGTGATATGCCCGTGGCAGGAGAGACACCATCACAACCACGAAGGTCGGATAGGGCACGTCACGCAACCAAAAGGATGAATCTCCTAATTACGGCAGAGCGCGACATATTGTTTTGTTGGACAATGATGAACCTATGACCTACACGGAAGCAATGATGGACCAGATTCCAAGAAGTGGCAGAGTGCCATAAGATCCGAGATAGATTCCATGGGAGACAACCAAGTTTGGACCTTGGTTGATCCACCTCAGGGTGTTAGACCCATAGAGTGCAAGTGGATCTATAAGAAGAAGAAAGATATGGACAGAAATGTTCACGTCTATAAAGCTCGACTTGTTGCAAAGGGTTTCGACAAGTTCAAGGAGTTCACTACAATGAGACATTCTCACCGGTAGTGATGCTTAAATCTATTCGGATCATTTTATCAATAGCTGCATATTTTGATTATGAGATATGGCAGATGGATGTCAAAACAACTTTTTAAATGGGTATTTAGAAGAGGACGTGTACATGATACAACCTGAGGGTTTTGTCGATCCGACTAATGCTGGAAAGATATGCAAACTTCAAAAATCTATTTACGGGTTGAAGCAAGCATCTCGGAGTTGGAATATTTGCTTTGATGAAGTGGTCAAAGGGTTTGGTTTTCGTCAAAACGAAAAAGATCCTTGTGTTTACAAGAAGGAAAGTGGGAGCGTTGTTGCTTTTCTGATCTTATATGCTGGATGACATATTGTTGATTGGAAATGACATTCCAATGCTGGAGTCCGTAAAGACTTCACTGAAAATAGTTTTTCTATGAAGGATTTCGGGGAAGCAGCATATATTCTGGGCATAAGGATCTATAGAGATAGATCAAAGAGGCTTATAGGATTAAGCCAAAATACTTATATTGACACTATGCTAAAACGGTTTAGCATGGAACAGTCCAAGAAAGGGTTCTTGCCTATGTCACATGGCGTACACCTTAGCAAGACTCTGTGTCCTTCGATGGCTGATGAGCGAGAGTGCATGAGTAAGGGTCCCATATGCTTTTGGCAATTGGGTCTATCATGTACGCCATGATAGGTACTCATCCAGATGTCTCATTTGCTCTTAGTGCTGCGAGCAGGTATCAGTCTGATCCAGGTGAGAGTCACTGGACACATGTCAAGGGCATTCTTAAGTACTATAGAAGGACTAAAGATATTTTCTTAGTCTATGGATGTGACATCCCAGATGTTTAAGACCTTAAAAATATACTAAAAAACAGGGTTAAGAGGGGCAGCTTTGGTTGTAGCACACTTAATAGATCAAAAATTCGAAATTTGAATTTCAATAGGCCAATTTGACACCCATCAGAGATCTCAAAAATTCCTGAACTAAACTTGAAAATCTCCAAAAATAAAAGTTGTTTGTCAGCATAAATAAAGCATAGTTACTGTTGGGAACTTTTCCCAAATTTTGCAGTTAAGCCCCTCAAAAACTCTAAAAAACCATGCTGAATACCTTTTCAAATAGGGCTTGTTTGAACTCGAAAAACTCGGAATTTCAGGTTGGCCCCAAAAGGAAAGTTGTGTACCACCTTTCAAACTCAAACTTTTGTGTTTGCACTTTTTGAAGTTCAGTTCAAATTTCTAGAGTTTTTGAACGTTTGAATAGAGATGCTCCACGGGCGTCCCGACAGGCGCTCGGCCAGCTCTGTCCGAGGCCAGCAGCTGCCGCCACGTGGCCGGCGAGCCTTGGCAGCCGCGTCTCTCCTCCCTGCGCGCACGCCAGCGTCCACGTCGGGTCAGCTCGCGCACTGTACGAGCCGCCTTGACGCGGCGAGCGGCCATGCCATCATGCGAGCCGAGCACGGCCATTGGCCGCCGGCGCACTCGTCGTGCAGAGGCCCTCCGTGGCTGGATTCCTTCCCGCTACACGCCAAGAGGCTCTGCGGCGTATCTTCACTCCTCCACGCCATGATCCCCCTCGCCCAACCCCGTCGCGCGCACTGTCCGAGCTCACAGGCCATCAATGGCGCTGCTCAGCCGTCCATCCGCCCCGCGCACGCTCCCGAGGCAGCTCAGCCCTCCCTAGCGCGCCCAAACACTCCACCGAGCAACCTCACACTCTCTCCCAGCCAGCACTCAGCCATTCCCTTCCTCCTCGCGCTCGTGCACTACTTCTTCCACCTCCGGCCGCAGTGAACCGAGCTTGAGCTCTCGCGCCGCGAACCAAAATCCCCCATATTTCCCTCCATGGTTTCCCAATCCACCGCACATGAAGCTCGCTCATCCACCTAGCTAGCCCCTCGAACCATCCCTAGCTCGAATCAAGCCGCACACGCCGGGAAATCAAAGTTTTTCTCCGCCGCTCGGCCATTTCCGTCACGAACTCCACCTCCACGTCGAGCCCTATACTCCGGCCATCCCCGACTCCGCCAAGCCACACGATGAGCTCCGCCATCGTCCGGTGATGCTCACACGCCTCTCCGTGCCTCGCATCGACCACCGCAGCCAGCTACCGACATCGCCAGAGCAAGCCGCTCCGCCGCTCACCGTCATGAGCCGCGCCGCTAAACCTCCGACCACGAGACCTACCCCAACTGACTCGCGGTGAGCCCCTCGTTGTTTCCCCCCACTTCCCCCGCACTGGTTCGCCGTCTCCTCGCCGGAGTCCGGTCGCCAGCGAGCCCAGGGACCCTTTCGCGTTCCCCTTTTTAATTGTAGGGTCCTCTGCGCAAATATCAGGGACTTGGCTGAAAGGTTTTAAAAGTTCTAGGGTCTCCGCGTAAAAGAGATTCTTAAACCTAGATCCATTTTTCTGAGATTTTGTAAGATCCATTAAAAATCATAGAAAAAATCAGAAAAAATGCACAAAAATACTCCCTGGACTCGTGAGGTTGTAAACTCCAATCTCTTTTTTGCATGTATATACTTTTGAGTAATAACATATGAATTAAAATTTAAACTGTGATTTTAGAGTTTTGTGCACCATATCAAATCCTGAAATCTTCTGTAGCTGAGCTTGGGATATGTTGCTTGTATGGACTGTAGCAGCTTTGTGTCAAAAGGAGACCTAAAAATATGGCCTGAAACTCCAGTTATGATTTATTTTGTGATTTCTGTTCTATTTCGGTTCTGCATTTACTAAAAATAATTCATGCAGCCAAAACTCACCATCTTTCACCAGAGGTATAGAAACATGTTGGCACATGTTGGAAAAATGTTAAACTAATTATTAGACTCTGTTTGGGGCATTAAATAAATAGATGTTGGTTTTTGGATAGAAAATTTGTGAGAGCTGACCAAGTGTTATTTTTTACCCACCACTTGGTCAGGGCCTTTCTTTTACTCATCTCTAGCTCTGGTAGAGAAATCTTCTGTTTTGGAAGTAGTTTTGATTTTATATGAATTAATCTTGTTTCTTTGAGCAGCAACTTGAACTATTTTTAATAAATTCTGTATAGCTCGGTTTTAGCTAAATTTTGGAGTGAGCCTAGCTCTTATACTCCAGTAAGTTTGTGGATAAAAAGGATGAACAGAAACAGAGAAACAAAGATGAGAAGAAACTAGAGTAGATGAGTTTAATAAAAAGTAGTGGGTCACTTTTGATAATTATATAAATAAAGCATGTGGAGTCTCAAAAGTAGTGAGTCACTTTTGATAACACGACCCTAAGATGGTGGAGCTCAAGTGGCAGATATTCCTGCAGGGTCAAGCCACCGTAGATCTTATGGTGCCGGGTACCTCACAAATCCAAAGGTATCTGGTTGATGACATCATGAGGTGACATTGTGTAAGCTTTATGTGCCTTGGGGCAGGACAGGTATAAAGAAGGTCATGGCGGAGGGAATTGTATACCCACCCAATCCTGAAGCCAGCTATGATTGGAAGCCCATCCCAGCAAACTATGCCTTGGTCGATGTGGCATGGACATCAGATCAGTTCGATGATGAGGAACTACTTGAGTTTCCCACTGAATCAGGCTTAAGAACCATGTGCGTAGCTCTTGGAGAACGTGTGCTGTGGAACAAGGCAGACATTGTCTTTGGTACAAGAAACGCGTGCGTCAAAGCCCTCCTAACCGTCATCGTGTCCCCCCTAGTGGCCCAAGTGACAACGACCGTAGCAACCACAATGGCGACAATCATGGCGGGCCAACTCACAATCCTCCTGGCACCCCACGTTCGAACACTGGCAACCCACAAGGAGGTGGGGATGGATTGGACTAGTAAACACCCCCTCCAGCATCAAAACAAGAATGTCCTCTAGCACCAAAGAAACCTACAACACAAGAGGGCAGCCCACCTCCCAACACGAGCAATCTAGAAGATGGTGAAGGGGTGGACGGGGCAACAAAACACCGCCACCTCCAGGTAGTCCAAACAACAACGGGGAATGTCCTCCAACGCCAAAGAATCCTTACACACAAGATGGCTGACCTCTTGGTGTCACCGACGAGGCATGGACGTCGTTCAACCTAGCAGAAGTGTACACGTACTCGATGATGACGTTGAAAAGGTATGCACGTCCACTTGACCAAGCAAACAACATATTATGTGTGTGTCGATGATGATACCAGACTTTCACTCCTTGTCTCAATTACAGGCCGCCAAAACCAAAAGCATCATTTGACCACCTTAGTGAGGATTGCCCGGAACAATTTGAAAATGCCAAGCTGATGTTACCTATGGCCCAGCTCGTCGCGGAGTCGTGGGATGTTCACAGGTCCATATCTGGTACATGTATGCTGCGAACGTAGGCATCAAGGAATTCGTTGTGAGGGTGCCTAAGGATTACATCCATTTGGAAGAGGATTGGTATCTCCCTATCGAGTTCAATGACATGCATAGCTTGCTACGACGTCGGGACCTCGACGTTGCCCAAGTCACCCTTACTGCTCTGTAAGTTGATGCACTTACGTATCGTTTAAAGTTCTATAGTAAAACTAGCAATTTAATAGTACCATGACAACTTGTTCTTGCAGGATGCAATCATATGCATGCAAGGAATTGGGCGGTTCGGAAGACATTATTTTCCTATCTCCTATGCATATCACCCAGAGCGCCATTGTTGGGCATGATATACCTGACACGGATCCGGAGCTGGCAGGTTTTGATAGGATGCAACGAGTGGAGATCCGGGCTTGCCTTAGAGGTGAGATCAAGTAGTGAAAAGGAGAATACCTCCTAAAAGTCATAGGCATGATCAAGGGAATGGGTGTATCCTGGCCACCCACCAGTTCGGGTAAGTTGAAGCGATGTTTGCTATTGTATCTACCTTTCCTGCATTCAAGATTTGAGATACATAACGTTTCTATTGTGCAGCCACGTGGGAACCTTGGGCCACTGGGTTGTATTTGCGATTTATCCTCAGGATGGAACAACTATCATATTCGACTCATTGCGGGTGTCGAGAAAAGAGGGGTACAAAGACTTTGAGGACATATTACGATAGTAAGTGATGACAAATTCTTTTTATTTATTGTGCATACGTCTAAAATTTATTGTGCTTACTAGTTGACATGCCATACAACGCTTATAGGAAGCATGCGCAAAACCCTGATTCCTATGATCGGAGGTCCAAGATGAAGAAGGAAAAGTATCAGACAACAGTGAAACTTAGGCGAGACTTCCCTGTATGAATGAATAATCATATGCGTGCTACTACATCATAGATGATAACTATATACTAATAACTATATAATTGCTATATGCATAAACAAATTACTATATATCATGCATACAGTGCACCAAGCAACCTCCCGGCATAGTTTTGTGTGGATACTATGCTTGTGAGTACATCAGGTGTTGCGAGAAATTTAGTCATAGTTGACGGCAACTGCAAAAAATAAAGACTGGTGGTTCAAACAAAAGAATTACCGTACAATCGTCGATCAAATAGTAAGTGACATTTGTAAGTTTACCCTGGATGAATGTTGCGGCATTGATTGAAAGTTTTTCACATCCGATAGTGATGGTGTAGAGTCCCAATGGACTAAACAACCCTGGCAGGCCACCCTATGGGCCGGCCCAAGTACAAGACTTGACGTACAAGACAAGGATTAGTCCTAGTCGGATAGGATAAGCTGTATTAGGAAATTAGAGATTAACCTGTAAAAGTCTCCTGATCCTATATGATTTCCATGTGACTTGCAAAAGTCTCCTGATCCTATATGATTTCAGATCTCGGATCATGTTCAACAACTCTGGGATCTGCATTGCTTGATTTACTCCAACCGATTCACTCCAGTTCGGTTTCATCACTGGAGGTTGCCCTAAGCGGCCGGGTAGTTGAGGTTGATGGTTCCAAGCATAAAACCAATCCTTCTGCCAATCCTTCAGACTTTCCTTGGTGGTATAATCCAGGTATAATGATTTCATGCGTTGGCGGAACTGGATCACCACCTTGCCAACTACTTGGGATGGTCCGCTTGATGTTTTTGGACTCTGAATATGTGGCGGAATAGAGCAAAGTGTGGGTCGATTCCAAGGAACGCCTCACATAGATGAATGTATATGGACAGATTGAGGACGGAGTTGGGTTCAAGTGGCACAGTTCAATCCCGTAAAACCGTAGGATGCGACGGAAGAAATCACAAGTAGGCATGCCAAATCCAACTTCATAAAATGCCTTCCATACCGTGATTTCTTCTGTTTCTTCTGTGGGGTATTCATGCCCATGAGCACTCCTCCACCGGCTGATCTCTTTGGCTGCGACAAATCCATCAGCTTCAAGATTTTTGATATGGTTCTCTTTTAGTGTACTGGTTGGCCAGTCACTAATTGGATCTTCCAAACAAACTCCTTCTCCAGCAGGCGTTGCTTCACCAGACACAGCAACTTCTTTCATTGCTTCCGCTTTCCTCTTTGTGCTCTTGCTTCGGCTAGATCCTTCACCACCGGCCATTGCAGTTTCTTGAGGCTTAGTGTGGGTGGGATTAGGGCTTGAGGAGGTTGCGGAATGTGTTTGCGCAGTCTTTGGATTGCTAACAGAGCAACTGTCGCTAACCCTAGATCTGTTTCGCCTCAGCGTGAGCAGAGATAGGGGGAGGCGAACGGTTTATATTGCCTTTTCGAATCGTTACTTCGGTACTTTTCAGTTTTGGTCCTTCCTTGATCCTATATTTGAATTCGTTCAAATTTAGGCTCGGGGGATGCAGGAGTATTTTCAGGAAATATTTTTCTGAGAATTTTTGGGTTTTATTTTATAAATTCAAAGGAGTTCTAAACGAACTCGGACTTCTTCGGAAATTGATTCTCTTCAGATTCGGGCTTCGAAAGAGCCTCGAATTTCTTCTTCAAAGATAAAGGAGGCTCGGGGGCTGCCCAATTGGGCACACCTATTCGGTGCGCGCCAATCCGAACATCAGAAAGGTTTATGAGCACTTCATTGCCTATTGAACAGCATGGTTGCAACTTGCAAAAGCAAAGAACCCTGTGGGTTTCAAACAACCCTGGCGGGTCTCCAAGAACTCTGTATTTTCAACAATGTTGTTCTTCAGGAGATAAGGTGCTCGGGGGCTTGATGGTGTAGAGTCCCAATGGACTAAACAACCCTGGCAGGCCACCCTATGGGCTGGCCCAAGTACAAGACTTGACGTAGAAGACAAGGATTAGTCCTAGTCGGATAGGATAAGCTGTAATAGGAAATTAGAGATTAACTTGTAAAAGTCTCCTGATCCTATACGATTTCCATGTAACCTTGCCCTCCGGCATATATAAGGGGAGACAGGGACCCCCCTGAAAACATCTCATCTATACAAGGTACACCATACAGGACGTAGGGTATTACGCGTATTGCGGCCTGAACCTGTCTAAATTGTCTCTTGTCACCTTCGGTTCTAGATTCCCAACGACTTCTCCTCAAACCCTTCTATCGGGGCATCCCCTTGAGAAGCTAGTCAGCATAACTCGCCGACACTTTGGCGCCGTCCGTGGGATCTACTCGTCGAGAACTCGCTAAAGAATCGATGGCATCCTTCAGCGCCTCCATCATCACCAAGTTCGACGAAGGCGCGACCTTCATCTTCGGTTAATGGCTTTGCATCGCAAACCAGGATGCAATCTTCAAGTGCGAACTGCGTAGCGAAACGACAACGTCAGCTCCGTCACCCGCGCAGATCACACCGCGAGGATCGTGGAAACTCCAAAATCCCGACACGATCTTCGGATCGTATCCTACTCGGAGGAGTACATGGCGCCGAAGCAGGAGTCCAGCTCGGGCACACGACAATGCCGACCCTGCCGCTGTCAAGCAGCAGGTTCGAACCCACGCGTCAAACAACCACCTGGTGGACTCAGATCACCTCTGACTTCCACCATGGCTCGACGATCAGGACCGTGACAACCACTCCACAGGTCCTCAGGGCCTCCAATCTAAGTTCCCGTGGACGCGAAGACCTCAAAACTCTCCACCGCATAAGATTGCGCGAGCCTCAGTTTCCCTTCGGGTTGAAAACTTCGGCCGCAACCTATCAGACTCTTCTAGCGAGGAAGCTTCACCAAACTCTGCCAGTCCAGCTCCGATCTTGTCATACCACAACTCCCTCGGGGGTTATCGTTCACTGGCCCGACATGGATCCGGGTCTTGGCTCTTCAAGAAGGCAATGACCCCTTCAAGTACAGGGTACTTTCTCCTCCGCTTCCTTTCCAGGGAGGGCAGAGAGCTCTTTGTTGTCCGCCGACAATGGACAAACTGGGCCTAACAACCAGCTCGCCAACTTTACATAAGCGTTCAAGAAGCGAGCGATGAAAGAAGTCGTCTCCGACGACGCCCCTATGGTTGATGGAGAAACACAGGCTGACAGGAAACTTCGGATCCGAGCGTAATCGCTCTCGCGCCCTCAGGCGTCGCCATATCACTATGAAGAACCTGAACAGCGAGTTCGACAACGAAGGGATCTTCAAGTCATCTGCGGCCAACATCATGTTTGCCGTGATTGTCCTGGAGGGTTTCCATGCCACTCCCAACATCTCCCTAGCTAAAGCTCGCCTCGAAGCCGCGGCAGTCATGGTCGATCATCTGGATGGAAGTCGCTCCACTCAAGGAGCAAGAGTTCTTCCCATCGTCGTATGCCCTCAGCACAACGCCAGAGCAGCCACTACGGCAGCTCCGCCGCAAAATCAAAAGGCCAGCATGTCCTCCAACCGCTCCACCAACCGATGCGTGGAACGTCATCAACAACATCCGAGCGGGCCGACACCTAGCTACTTCACACACAGCAGACTCTGCAGGTGGGCATGATACGCCCAATCCAGACGCCTTGCCATGCTATACGCGTGCTATTCGCGTCAGCGCCTTCCCTCGAAAATTCAAGCCGTCAGACATTACCAATTTCGACGGGAAACAAGATCCCACCATTTGGCTACGTCGATATTCTTCGGCGATCGAAGCAGCAGGAGGCGACAACATCTCTAAAATGTTGTATTTCCCTGTCGCAATGGAGCAAGGCCCGCTTACTTGGCTCGAGTCTCTCTGCCTAGACTCCATCGACAGTTGGCATGCACTAAAGAAGGCTTTCGTCTCCAACTACCAAGGTTCTTTCGAGCGCCCTGGCAGCAAATATGAACGAAGGGCTTGCAAGCAGAAGCCAGATGAGTCCCTGCACAACTACAACCGACACTTCTTCATCATAAAGGCATCCTGCGTCCCCATCCCTGTCTTGGAGGTCATCGACTACTTTCAAGAAGGGATGACCGACCGCAACCTCTTCTGTGACTTCGGCCACAATCGACCTCGCGACCTGGAGGTATTCTGTGCATTGGTGGCCAACTGGATGGACACCAACGATCAAGAACGGGAGCGCTACGGCAAACATCCCACCAACACTGGGCGAGGGCATCAAGAGGACAACAACGACCAGCCGCGTGACTCCTTCAAGCGCAACGGCAACAATCCACGAAAACGACCAAACAACACGGCCGCAACCATTCAGTCCGTCCGCGCCGCTCAGACTACGCAACAAAGAAAGGAGGAATTCAACAAACTCCTCAAGAAGCATTGTCCATACCACCCAGACAACAAGCATATGATGGGAGACTGCTGCCTTCTCTTGGAAACCTTCAGCAAGCCCACCAAGAAGAAGAAGACTGGTGGTGACGGCGACGACAAACAGAGCAAGGGAGACGATGGTTTCCCAAATGTCACCAATACTGTCAATGTCATCTTCGGAGGACTAGCAGTCAGTGACACTTCACGTCATCACAAAAATGCACGACGAGAAGCCTACGCTACAGAACCAGCGGTGGTCACACCTTTGAGGTGGTCCGATGTCCCCATTACTTGGTCCAGAGCTGACCAATGGGCGGAGATCACTTCTCCAGGGCGATATCCCCTCATCCTGGAAACGATGATGGCAAACATCAAGCTCACCAAGGTCTTGATTGATGGCGGCAGCGGCCTCAATCTCATCTTCGCCAAGACCCTCAAGCAGATGGGTATCGACACAAGCAAGCTTCAGCCAGCCGAATCCGCTTCTATGGGATTGTACCTGGCAGAGCTGCAATCCCCGTCGGGTAGATCACCCTGCCCGTCACCTTTGGTACATCATCGTACTACCACACCGAGTACATCAAGTTCGAGGTCGCTGACTTCGAAACGTCATACAACGCCATTCTCGGGCGACCAGCTTTAGCCAAATTCATGGCCATCCCCCATTACACTGTAACATCCCAGATGTTTAGAACCATAATAATATACTAAAACCAGGGTTAAAAGGGCAGCTTAGTTGAAGCACACTTAAATGGATCGAAAATTCGAAATTTAATTTTCAATAGGTCAAATTGAAACCTAGCCGAGATCTCAAAAATTTTGTACTAAACTTGAAAATCTCCAAAAACAAAAGTTGTTTTTCATCACAAATAAAGCCTAGTCGCTGTTGGGAACTTTTCCAAAATTTACAGTTAAGCCCCTCAAAAACTCTAAAAACCCCGCAGAACGCCTTTTCAAATATGGGTTGTTTGAGCTGGAAATACTCGAAATTTCAGTATCACCCCAAAAGGAAAGTTGTGTCCCACATTTCAAACTCCAACTTTTATGTTTGCACTTTTTGAAGTGTAGTTCAAATTTTTGGAGAAATACACGTTTGAACAGAAGAGCTCCACGGGCGCTCCGGCTGGCCGCTCGGCCACCTCTGCCCGAGAGGCCGGCGGTGGCCGCCCCGTGGCCGGCGAGCGGCGGCGACCGGGACAGCTCGGTCAGAGCCGCGGCAGCCACGCCTCTCGCCCCCGCAAGCACGCCAGTGCCACCGTCAAGTCGCGTCCCGCGCTACAGCGCCCTGCCCGAGCCTCGCCACGCGGGCAGGCCATCATGGCGGGCGGAGCTCCGCTCTCGGCCGAGCGCGCGCGTTGAGCTGAGCCGTCCCATGGCGGATTCCTTCCTGCTACACACCAAGGAGCACTGTGGAGGATCCCACGTCGCCCACGGCACGATCTCCACTCCCCAACCCGCGCTCGCGCCCTGCCCAAGCTGTCAGCGCCATCAATGGCGACTCCGACGGCCCGAGCGCGTGTGCGCATGCTCCCGAGGCAATTCGGTGCCCTCTAGCCCGCCCAGACACTCCACCGAGCAGCCTCACACCCTCACTCAGCCAGCCCTCAGCTATTCTTGCCCTCCTCGCGCTCGCGCACTGCGTCTTCAACCTCTGGCCGCGTGGAGCCGAGCTCGAGCTCCCTCCCCGCAAACCAAAATCCCCGCAAACCCCTCCACGATTTCCCAATCCCCCGCATGTGAAGCTCACTCACTCACCTAGCTAGCCACTCGAACACTCCCCAGCTCGAATCGAGCCGCACACGCCGGGAAATCGGAGTTTCCCCCGTTGCTCGGCCATTTCCGCTGTGAACGCCACCTCCACGTCAAGTTCCATACTCCGGCCATCCCCGGCTCCGCCAAGCCCCACGACGAGCTCCGCCATCGTCCGGTGAAGCTCACACGCCTCTCCATGCCTCACCTCGACCACCGCAGCTGGCTATCGACATCGCCGGAGCAAGCCGCTCCACCGCTCACCATCGACGAGCCGCGCCGCCTCACCTCCGGCCATGAGACCTACCCAAACCGACTCGCGGTGAGCCCCTCGTCTTTTCCCCCCACTTCCCCCGCACTGGTTCACCGTTTCCTCGCCGGAGTTCGGACGCCGACGAACCCAAGGACCCTTTCGCGTTCCCTTTATAGTTCTAGGGTCCTCTGCGCAAATTCAAGGGACTTGTTTGTGAAGGTTTCAAAAGATCTAGGGCCCCCGGCGTAAAAAGATTCTTAAACCTAGATCTATTTTGCGGAGATCTTGTAAAACCACTAAAACTGTAGAAATCAGAAAAATGCACAAAATACTCCGTGGACTCGTGAGATTGTAAACTCCAATCTCCTTTTTGCATGTATATACTTTTGAGGGTTAGTTTTTGAATTAAAATTCAAACTGTGATTTTAGAGTTTTGTGCACCAATTGAAATCCTGAACTCCTTTGTAGCTGAGCTGGAATATGTTGCTTTGTATGGACTGTAGAAGCCTTGTGTCCAAGGAGACCTAAAAATAATGCAGGAAACTCCAGTTATGAATTGTTTTGTGATTCCTGTTCTATTTCGGTTCTGCATTTACTAGAATTTGTTGGCGCATGTTGGAAAAATGCTAAACTGGATTTTAGACTATGTTTGGAACATTAATAAATAGATGTTGGTTTTTCGGATAGGAATTTATTGAGGGCTGTCCAAGTGTTATTTTTAGTCATCACTTGGCCAGAGCCTTCCATTTGCTCATGAATAGCTCTAGTACAGAAATATTCTGATTTGGAAGTAGTTTTAATTTTATATGATTTAATCTTGTTTCTTTGAGCAGCAACTTGATCTATTTTTAATAAATTATGTTTTATAGCTCGGTTTTAGATAAATTTTGGAGTGAGCCTAGCTCTTATTACTCAGTAGCTGTCATAAGTTTGTGGGTAAAAAGGAGGAACAGAAACAGAGAAACAAAAATGAGAAGAACTAGTGTAGAATGAGTTTAATAAAAAGAAGTAGGTCACTTATGATAATCATTTAAATAAAGCATGTGGAGTCTTAAAATTTCAAAACTAAAACACGTGCTGAGCAATAAAGGTTTGGATTGTTTTATATGTGTACGCAATCACCATCATAAAAGCATAAAATTCACACCACACACAATTCCCTTAATTTTTGTGAAGAAAAGAATAAACCACATATATGTCTAGGTGTATATGGCCTTCAAGAGCCTTAACCTTTAGACTAAAAACCAACAGCAACTCTTAAAAATTTATGCATCTCACGTAGAAGGCGCTCTCGCTAACGGCACCTACAACCTCGTCCCCGCCAACAAAGAGGAGGCTCCCGAAGGTGGTGCTGACGTGATCGTGCTTGACCCAGAGTCTGACCCCGGCGTAACCAAGAAGGCAGCCCCGGAGCATAACCTAGTTTTAAATTGTGCAACAATGAATTAATTATGCTTGTGCATTACGTGCAAGGAGTTGTTTGAATACCCTAGTTGCATGATTCTAGTACCATGACTTGAAATACTAGTATGATAGGGTCGATAGAGCAATGCTTTAGGACCGTTACAAGTCGAGTGATTTCCTGTCACTCGCGAGATATAGGAGTATTTATGTCTTTACTTATGTCGGAATTACAAGGATGGACGGGCGGGATGGTATGTGTAGATCTCCCGTCCGTGTATGATAATTGGATTAAGGTCGAAACATGTGGTTCTGTGTGTCAAGTTTTTGAACGTAAACGCACATGCCGACCTATGGGAATCGGTAAGCCCGGTACCAGATTGAAACAGCTAGGACCGATAGCCATCTCTCCTTGGAAATATTTTGTTTCCCTTGCCGTACACATGTGGGTATATGTGTGATGCCATGAGTGAAGCGGTAAACCTTTATCCTAAGGGAATGAACCCGGCACCGAATTGTGGATTGATGGGAAAGGTTGGGAAGTGCTTGTGCCTTTTATAGCAAGCATTATCCGTGTGGGTTGGGTTTCCCTGACCAGGTAGCAAAATTCGGTTCGAACTGTCCGCTTCTCGCGGTTAATGAGACTGCTTGACCGTTGTGCTGCATTGAGTAACAAGTGGAACTTGAGGATGATGAACTTGTTGTATGTACTAAATTGTATTGCACTACTTATATGCTTAGAGAGGATGCTAATCTAGAATGGTTAACCCTATTAGAATTAATGCTAAAATCATGAAAGTAAGGATCCGCTCTTAGTTGCTTTCTGGCGAACAAACCCACCAGCCAAAAGCCTCTCATGTCTAGAAGTCGGTGAAGTAGTTTTCACCCGACGGGTAAGCCTTGCTGAGTATTAGTATACTCAGTCTTGCTTGTGGCATTTATTTCAGGTACTGCTTTGGAGGAGGTGGTGATTTCCGTCTCTTGGCCTACCCAGGTTCCACCTGGCTGGCATGTCGAGTGGGTTCCATCCTCTGCCAAGGATCGGGAGGAGTAACACCATAGCCGGCTTAATTATGGTGTTGCTATGTATCGTCGTTAGTTAAATTTTCCTCTGCAATGAACTCTCGTACTTCTATTGAAATTCGAACTTGGTTTGTAATAACTTGTTGAGACTATTTATGTAAGTTGACTTTGTGGAATGTTGTAATGTCTGGAACTCACCTTCGTGTGGGCGCGCGTGTTGTTTCGATCGTGAAAGTACGTGGTTAATCGGGTATAATCCGACGACGCTCCAGCTTATTCCGGATTAAGTGCCTGACTACTTGATTAGTGGTTCATGGGTACTTAACTTGGAATAATTTCGGAGTGGTTCGCCACAGCTGGCATCAGAGCCGACACATGCGCACCAGAGAGAGCAACATACCCTAAATAAATAATTTTTGAAATAAAATATGCCAACCTTTGCTTCCGCGCACTTGCGTTGGGATGGCATCCATAGGACCGCTAAGGATATTGAATAGAGCGTAAAGCCTATGTGGGTTAAGGGATCACGATATGATAGGTGGCTAATTATATTATACTGACTCCCAGCACATTTCATTTTGTCATTTACTTTTCGCAATGGTGGGCGCAAGGTACGGCGATTGCTGTAACGTACCACGGCACTATATGAAAATATAGTGGCGGCACATAGTCAATACGCTGTGATGGCGTATGAAACTAGAATAGTATGGTGGGCGCAAGGTACGGCGATTGTTGTAGCGTACCACGGCATCATATGCAAATATGATGGCGGCACAAAGTCAATACGCTATTCATGAGCGTATGAAAATGTCAATATGTTGCCTTGGTGACATATGAAGCATTGCCCGTTCAATGTTGAACGTTCGGGGGCCACCACTATAGTGGGTGCTAATGAATGGGGACGCTTCTGTGAGTGCTGGCACGGGAGGTTCATTATAATTGCTCTGGAATGGAATTTTCTGCAGGTACGCTAACCATGATTCCATAAGTTGAACGGTTAGAAAAGTTCGGCTAGCTAATATAAGGAGAGACGAATATTGCCTAGCCACCGGCACTGACTTCGTAAGCCGAAGTTATTGGCACGTGTGTTGGTGAGAACGAATAGGTCGCTCATGCATTGCAATTTACTTAAACTCAATAAAAACCATGATGGAATGACCCTTGAACTACCCGTTACAAAATTGAATGATAACCGAAAACTGTGCTGAAACTCTACTGAAACAGACCTGCTTGCACTGTCGTTTCGAGCCTGAAAACCCCACCAAACAAAAAAGTGCCCAATACAAAAGTTGTCACAAATGTTGTCTAGTTCGTCCTGTAGAAATTTCAACAATTTTGGTTCAGTAAATAAAGAGTTATGCTTAAAATAGTAACCCCTGTCTGCTGGAAATTCCTGGGAACAGTGAGATAGAAATTGAATTTTTACACCTTCTTAACGACTGTTTCTGCTCAAACCTTCAACATGAAACTTTTTCAGCCTAAATCTAGCTTGATTTTGGTTCCAAGCTGAAACACGAAAGTTGTAGAGTACGAAATTTTCCAGCTATTGACCGAATTGGAGTGTCTAACTCGACTTCTATTGGAAGATATGAATTTTTTTCCAAAACTGCTTGCTGATATGTTATCCTTACGTAGTAAACTTCATTACATTGCCACGTTCTATCTTGTCATTCAATTATGCAAGCTTATGGATTGTGGCTAATACAAGTACCTACTGCAGATGGCTATCACTCGCAGCGGTCACAATGCTAGCGGATCCAACGCTAACCAGCAAGGGCCGGAAGGGCAACTGCCACCACCACCTCCGCAACTGGAACAACGCCCAACGTGGCAGCAACTGTATGCCACCCAAACGGAGATCCTCCATAACCTGCAACATCAGGGACAGATGATGCAACAGCAGATGCAACAGCAGCAAGGTGGTCATCATGCCCCTCCACCTCAAGTGGCATAGTATGAGGACTTCCTAGCCACCCACCCTCCGGCATTCTCCAGAACCGAGGAGCCCATGGAAGTTGATGCATGGATTCGGGCCATCGAATCCAAGTTCTCCATACTGGCTATGCCTTGCACTCCAAACCGCAGGTGGTCTTCGCGGCACAACTCTCCTATGGTGGGAGAATTATCTGGATCTCCAGGAGGAGAACCACGTCATCGAATGGGAGGAGTTCAAAACTTCCTTCAAAGCCCACCATATCCCTGCTGGATTGGTGGAAAGGAAGTTGAATGAGTTCCTGGCGCTGACTCAGAGAACCCGCACTGTGCTTCAGTACATGCAGGCCTTCAATGGTCTGTGTCCTTATGCGGGTCATCATGCTGACTCTGATGACAAGAAAAAGGAGAGGTTCCGCCGTGGTCTCAACACCAAGCTCAAAGCCCAGCTGACCACCACACGGGTTGCCACTTATGGTGAACTCGTGAACATTGCCATCGCCCAAGAAGATGCCAACATGGTCCACAAGGCCGAAAAGAAAAGAAAGGCTCCCGCTGGACCTTCGGGTGGGTAACCTCAAAGGTTCCGCTTGGTTCCCCCGGCTGCACCACAGGGGCAGCCAGGCGTCCCAGGGAGGACGCTGGGTTGCCAGGCCACCACAGCAGGGTGCGCCTCGCTTCACTCCACCGCCGTAGCAGCCTCAGGCGCCAAGGCAAAATGTGCAACAACCACTTCGTCCTGGAGGTGGCTACCAATGCTTCAAGTGTGGCAGCAATAGCCATTTCATCAAGGACTGCCCACAGAACAAGCCTCAGAACCAGCGTCCTGGGAATCAACAGAACAAGGGCAACCAGCAGCGAGTCCAAGTCAGGTAGGGAAGGCTCAACTATACCACAACGTGTGTTGGTTCACGAATAGGTCACTCATGCATTGCAATTTACTTAAACTCAATAAAAACCATGATGGAATGACCCTTGAACTACCCGTTACAATATTGAATGATAACCGAAAACTGTGCTGAAACTCTTCTGAAAACAGACCTGCTTGCATTGTCATTTCGAGCCTTAAAACCCCACCAAACGAAAACGTGCCCAATACGAAAGTTGTCACAAATGTTGTCTAGTTCGTCCTGTAGAAATTTCAACAATTTTGGTTTAGTAAATTAAGAGTTATGATTAAAATGGTAACCCCCTGTCTGCTGGAATTTCCTGGGAACAGTGAAATAGGAATTGAATTTTTGCACCTGCTTAAGGACTGTTTCTGTTCAAACCTTCAACATGAAACTTGTTTGAAATTACCTAAACAACGTTCTTGCCAAGTTTGGGAATTTCTGGGTATGTAGAATTTGAGTTTTACAATTTTTACTATACTGTCCCGAATCTGTTTTATTTATTGGCGCTAACCGGTTCTCACACTTGACCTTTTGTTCAGATGGATGGCCATGCTGACCTGGCTAGCTACCCCAATGACGTCTCCTTCTCGGAATGCCTTGTATGGGAAGGTTTCCCTAGCATCCTTTGGTCCGTGTTGCAGGCACTTGACTACCCCACCCCGCCGCAGTATGAGAGAACCGTCCTCCGTGACCGTGGTGTGACACGATCCAGAGTGCGTTTGGTGGTGTACCGCCACCCACCGTGTCCAAGCTCGCCCACATGGAGTGTGGAAGTTTATGGACACCATATGGAGACCACTTGTGAGTTGGCTGCTCTCAATGGGAACAGCTCTTTCTGTGCCCAGAACCAGGACCTGGTGGAGCACCAGCTTCTTGGACTGTTTCCACCGGCCCAGCCTGACGATGCTCATTGGTTGAGGCGATATCTCAGCTCACCTTTGAGGGTGGCAGAGAACCCCGTTGCTACAGCCGCACTCTTGAGGAGATGGATCAGGGCTTATCACTGACTGCAGGCACTACTGGGGCGGGCACAAAATGAAGCACTTAACCTTGCCATTGACATGTCTGCTCGTGCCCGTGACCTTGGGATTGAGAGAACCTCTTTGGCCATAGAGGTGAGCACTAGGGATGCCATGATTGCTGACTTGGAGAGGCAGCTGACTGACCTCCACATAGTGCACAATAATGCCAACAATGAGCTGGCTCAAGTGAGGGACGAGCTAGAGAATGTGCAGGCCGATTTGGAGCATGCCAATGCTATGCTAGCAGCGCACGGTGCTCAGCACCTTCTCAATGTGGCGGGAGAGAATGAAGGAGAAGCCCCTGATTCAGACATGGATACCGAGGATGACATGCCACCCCTCCCCGCCCCGCCATCTCCTATGGGCAGCGAGGCTACCGCTAATAACCTAGACGACTTCTAGATGCTTGGTAGCAAGTTACTCCTCCGCATAGCCTAAATTTTGGTTTCATGATGTAATAGGCTAGTTGGAGTTGAGTTTCTTTTAAGCAATTGAACAATGTAATCCAGTTGGTATGGGATGTTGTGCCCCAAGACTTGTGGTTGGTTGTAATGTTGTGCTGAAAAACTTTCTGCAGCCACTCTTGTTTTAATTATTGACGTGTGTTCCTTTCATTTCTGGGCTATGACTTAAGCTACAAAGTTGTCTGAAATTTGTCAAACAAAACGCTCACCAAAATTCAACTCCATTGGTTAAGCGAAGTAAAAACAGCAAAAACAGAGGACTGGAATTTGAATTTTTCGGCCTAGTTCTAGCTTGATTTTTGTCCCGAGCCGAACACAAATTTGTAGAGTACGAAATTTTCCAGCTACTGACCGAATTGGAGTGTCTAACTCGACATCTATTGGAGGATATGAATTTTCTTCCAAAACTGTCTGCTGATATGTTGTCCTTATGCAGTAAACTTCATTACATTGCCACGTTCTATCTTGACATTAATTTATGCGAGCTTATGGATTGTGGCTAATAGAAGTACCTACTGCAGATGGCTATCACTCGCAGCGGTCACGATGCTAGCGGATCCAACGCTAACCAGCAAGGGCCGGAAGGGCAACAGCCACCACCACCTCTACCACCGCAACAACCCCAAACATGGCAGCAGCTGTATGCCATTCAGACGCAGATCCTCCGTAACCTGCAGCATCAGCAGCAGATGATGCAGCAGCAAGGTGGTCATCGTGCCCCTCCACCTCAGGTGGCACGGTACGAGGACTTCCTGGCCACCCACCCTACGGTTTTCTCCAGAGCCGAGGAGCCCATGGAAGCTGATGCATGGATTCGGGCAATCGAATCCAAGTTCTCTATTCTGGCCACGCCTTGCACTCCAAACCGCAAGGTGGTCTTTGCGGCACAGCAGCTCCGTGGCACAGCTCTCCTATGGTGAGAGAATTATCTGGCTCTCCAGGAGGAGAACCATGTCATCGAATGGGAGGAGTTCAAAACTGCCTTCAAAGCCCACCATATCCCTGCTGGATTGGTGGAAAGGAAGTTGAATGAGTTCCTGGCGCTGACTCAGGGAACCCGCACTGTGCTTCAGTACGCGTAGGCCTTCAATGGTCTGTGTCCTTATGCGGGTCATCATGCTGACTCTGTTGACAAGAAGAAGGAGAGGTTCCATCATGGCCTCAACACCAAGCTCAAAGCCCAGCTGACCACCACACGGGTTGCCACTTATGGTAAACTCGTGAACATTGCCATCGCCCAAGAAAACGCCAACATGACCCACAAGGCCAAGAAGAAAAGGAAGGCTCCTGCTGGACCCTTGGGTGGGCAACCTCAGAGGTTCCGCTTGGTTCCCCCGGCTGCACCGCAGGGGCAGCCAAGGGCAGCCCAGGGAGGACGTTGGGTCGCCATGCCACCACAGCAGGGTGCGCCTCGTTTCCCTCCACCGCCGCAGCAGCCTCAGGCGCCGAGGCAAAACGTGCAGCAGCCACTTCGTCCGGGAGGTGGCTACCAATGCTTTAAGTGTGGCAGCAACAGCCATTTCATCAAGGACTGCCCGCAGAACAAGCCGTAGAACCAGCGACCTGGGAATCAGCAGAGCAAGGGCAAGCAGCAACGAGCCCAAGTCAGGCAGGGAAGGCTCAACTATACCACCCTGGCTAACATACCTGAAGGAGCACCAGATATGACTGGTACCTTCCCTATCCACAATCAACCTGCTGTGATATTGTTTGATTCCGGGGCAACACATAGTTTTATAAGCACAAGGTTTAATACAAAATGTGGGTTAAAATCATATCACACCAAATCAGCATATGTGATATCAACGGCGGGAGGTAAAATAGCATCCAACCAAGTCACTCGAAAAGTACCAATCAAGCTGGGTAGTAAGTTTTTCCTACTGATCTAATTTTGCTTGGATTGGAAGGAATTGATATTGTTTTGGGGGAAAATTGGATGACTCAACATAAGGTTGTGCTAGATGTTGCCGAAAGGGTTGTGGAAATAAACTCGCCTACACATGGGCCTAGTGCACTTTATTTGCCACACCGAAAATGCGCCAATGCTTGTGCCTACACTATGGTGGGAACACCACTAGAAGATATTCCGGTGGTATGTGAGTATGCCGATGTTTTTCCGGATGACTTACCTGGGATGCCGCGGGACAGGGATGTTGAATTTGTAATTGAACTTCAATCTGGCAAAGCACCTATATCAAAGAGACCCTATAGAATGCCACCCAGTGAATTGGCTGAATTGAAAATTCACCTCCAAGAACTGCTAGACAAGTGTTTCATCCGTCCTAGTGTGTCACCATGGGGTTTTCCAGCAATCTTTGTGAAGAAGAAGGATCATTCTTTGAGGTTGTGTATTGACTACCGGCCTCTCAATGCGGTGACCATTAAAAACAAGTATCCACTTCCCCGCATTGATGTCCTTTTTGATCAACTAGCTGGTGCCAGAGTATTCTCCAAGATTGATCTTCGCTCTGGCTATCACCAAATAAGGATTCGTCCTTGTGACATCCCCAAGACTGCCTTCTCCACCCGCTATGGACTCTATGAATTCTTGGTCATATCTTTTGGACTCACGAATGCCCCAGCCTACTTCATGTATCTCATGAATTCGGTTTTCATGTCCGAGCTTGACAAGTTCGTAGTGGTCTTTATTGATGACATCCTCATATATTCCAAGAATGAGGAAGAGCATCCCGAGCACCTTCGCATTGTCCTCCAGAGATTGAGAGACCATCAACTTTATGCCAAGTTCTCCAAATGTGAATTCTGGCTTGAAAGCGTGAAATTCTTGGGTCATACGGTTTCCAAGGATGGTATCTCCGTAGATCCGACCAAGGTGCAAGAGGTGATGGATTGGCAGCCACCCACCTCTGTCCATGAAATTCGGAGTTTTCTGGGTCTAGCTGGTTACTATCGCCGCTTCATTCCAGATTTCTCTCGAATTGCTAAACCTATCGCCCCCGCAAGCATGCCAGCGCCACCGTCGAGTCGTGTCCCGCGCTACAGCGCCCTGTCCGAGCCTCGCCACGCGGGCAGGCCATCATGGCGGGCGGAGCTCCGCTCTCGGCCGAGCGCGCGCATCGAGCTGAGCTGTCCCACGGCGGATTCCTTCCCGCTACGCGCCAAGGAGCACTGTGGAGGATCCCCCGTCGCCCACGCCACGATCTCCACTCCCAACCCGCGCTCGCGCCCTGCCCGAGCTGTCAGCGCCATCAATGGCGACTCCAACGGCCCGAGCGCGTGTGCGCACGCTCCCGAGGCAACTCGGTGCCCTCTAGCCCGCCCAGACACTCCACCGAGCAGCCTCACACCCTCACTCAGCCAGCCCTCAGCCATTCTTGCCCTCCTCGCGCTCGCGCACTGCGTCTTCAACCTCCGGCCGTGTGGAGCCGAGCTCGAGCTCCGTCGCCGCAAACCACTCCATGATTTTCCAATGCCCCGCACGTGAAGCTCACTCACTCACCTAGCTAGCCACTTGTAACACCCTAAAATTTGCCCTATTTAAAAATTTAGTAAATTAGTGGTTTATTATATTTAAATGCTCATGTAAAATGTAGGTAAAATAAAATTTTAAATAACTAAAAGCAAATATAGGTAATAGAAACATTATTGTTGCATCATGCTGGTGCATTTATTTTTGATTGTTGAATCAAATTTGAATTTGAATTTGAATTCAAATGAGTGCTTAAGTTTGAAAAAGGAAGGAAAGAATAAAAAGAAAGACAAAAATCTTTTCTTTTCTCTCTCCCTCTCTCTCTCAGCCCGGCCCACTTCTCCTTCCCCATCTTTTCCTTCTCCACCGCGCAGCCCAGCGAGCGGCCCACCGCAGCCGCCAGCCCAACAGCCAGCGTCTCCGTCTCTCTCTCTGAGCCGCTGACACCCCGGGCCCGCGCGTCATCCCCTACCTCCCAGTGCAGCCGAGCCCGACACGAGCTCGAACCCGAGCTCGAGTCCGGGTCGCGCAGGACTCCGTGCTGCGCCGCCACGCCCTTCCCTTGGCCCGCACCCCGACGACCTAAAAGCCCCAATCAACCGGAGCCGTCAGATCTACATCCAACGGCCCAGATCAAACCCGAATCGAGTCAGCCTAGGTCAAACCGGGCGCCATGGCAATTTTGCAAAAGAGCCCCTGCTGTTTTTGGAAATCAACCCGCGGTCCAGCGCAGTTCAGAAATAATTACATTTTAGTCCTTTTTCTTTCGGTTTAGCCCCTACGCTTTTGAAAAATAGTGCCCGCCATCCTAGATGGCTGTTTTACTCGTTAGCCCTCGAGTTTTTATACGAAATTATGTTTTAGGTCCCTGGTTTCTTTCAAAAACACCCCTGGAAGCCTAAAAGCCTCACCAGCTGAAACGACCCGGTTCTCCGTGGACGGAAAAACCGAACTCTCTGTACCTTTGTGATAGTCCCTGGATCAGTAGCTATCACGTACAGAACTCATCTCAGTACAACATCAGTTCCGAACAACGCCTACAAAGCATAATATGAATAAATACATCCGATTTACCTCGGTACACAACTCTAGAACAAGCCCCTAGGGCTAAACAAAGAGAAATCCTGCGCAGCGGTAGCTAGAGCTTCAAGTCCTCGTCTTCAATCTTCACCACAGGCGTCCTTGAGCGAAGCTCGCAAACCTATCTTCTTCGACATCCCTGTGATCGAACTCGACTTCGACCGCATACCTGCATGCTCACGACTGTCCCCAAGGAATAGGACAGGTCCACGTCACCAACTGTATGCAAGCTTTAAGTGGCCTATATTCTAAAGGGTAGACAATAATAGCAAGGAGTAGAAAGGCTTGAGGTTTCCTAAGCAAGCGTCATAATAATAATAGTATCTTCATCCCACCAATTCCCATATATCTGTCCCGGGCTAGTCCCATCACACGACGGGTTCCCGACGGCATTCACCTCGACACACACCTTCAACTCTCGGCGATGCGCAGCTTCATTCCTGGCATCTCAAGAGGGATAACCGGATCACAAGGCAGGCGGAGCACAACCTCCCTCTCCCCGGCTACCCCTACGCCCTCACACTCTCACCTATAGGGGGAGAAAAGCATATCCCAAAACGAAGGCCGACCACACTGAAGAACACTGCGCTATCCATGACCAAGATCACGGCTATACGTATAGATCATAACACTCTGCAGAGGTTGTACACCTGTACCCAACCCGGGCTGCGACTGGGGATCAACCAGTCGAGACGCAGCCCACAACTAGTAAACCTCCTAGTAAGAATGGCACCCTCCTGGTCTCCCGGGTCTGGATGCCTCTGCCCTAAGGCGTTGGCCCCAAGGAAATGTGAAAGCATACCACCAGAGCTGCCC
Organism: Digitaria exilis; assembly: GCA_015342445.1. NCBI lineage: Eukaryota > Viridiplantae > Streptophyta > Magnoliopsida > Poales > Poaceae > Digitaria > Digitaria exilis. The sequence goes on along the minus strand of JACEFO010000785.1, from coordinate 30,030 downwards.
ATCGGGGGTGTAAGGCACGGGCACTCACCCCTCACACATACACAAACTGTGATCTCCGCATTCGGGTGCCACCTTAGCTAGGCTAGTCGTTACCGGTCACATCTCAGGCAAGTTGGCGTGTACGGTACAGTGAACACAGGACAGTCAACAAGATTTAAGGTACCGGTACGGGAGGCAGTCTTCTTCCTCACCCTCTCAAGTAACCTCCTACACCTGGCTCCAAGTCATAAAACCACTAGGGAGTCCAACCCTCCCTAGGGTACCCTAGGGGGCCATCTCCCCTAGAGCCCACGAGGTGACCCAGAAGTCATCTCACCCCGATATAAGATCAGGTTGTTATTACCCGCACCGGTAAGACCTAGTAAGGTCAAAATCGCCATACACCTTCCCAGTTTTATCCCCACACGCACGCCAAGAATATCTACCACATATCCCGCACACAAGCAAGCATAGCATCTCATCATCATCATATAACAAGGTACGATATGATAAGCAGTAGGTAACAAGGCATACGATAAATAAAACAGGCTATGCAAGGTTCACAGCTCAAGCAACACATGCAAGCCTAGCGTATCTAATAAGCAATGCCTATAGGTAATCAAAGAAGCAGTCGGGCGTGAACCTGGAGCAGGTTCTTCACTTCAAGTCTTATGGTGGTTGTCGCGTTCGTCGAGGTAGTCCGGCCTTCCGTGAACTCCTAAAGAGCGGATAAAATAAATAACGACATCTAATTGCAAATGAACTCCGAATAAGAGGCAATAAATATCCAAATAACTCCCAAACACTATACTAACGGGTTAGTCCAGATTTTAGGGAAGTTATGAAATAAGTTTCACATTCCATAAGCTATTATCAATTTATTATTTACTTTCAAAGATTGAAAACATCCTTTTATTCGATTCGATTAAGGAAACGAGGAACACTTGTTAGTGGGTCCCGCATGTCAACATGTGGGCCCCAGAAGTTAGCTCAGGCTGGTCTGGTTAGTCTTAGGGCTCGGTTGTTAGGGGTGGTCCGAGGTCAGCGACCTTAGGCGACAGGCAAGGTAGGGTAATCCGAACTAGGCGGGAGCATGTTCGGTAGCAAACAGAACAGGTTGGGTGGTTGTTGGAGAGGTGGCAAAAAGTGGTGCCCTGATGTGCAGCAAGGAGCAAAGCGAGCGTACTCTCGTTGGCGCATGCTGCAAGGCAAGGGCATGAAGGGGACAGGTTCAGCCTTGGAAGTGTACATCAACCTTGAAGTGTGTGTGCTTATGCGAAAACGGTCGCGGCCGTGCGAGCTTGGGCTCACAGCCGGCCGTGCGTCATGTGGAGGCAATACTGGCAGGCGTTGTGCAACGACCGTGGCGAGGTGTTGTCTCGCGGCGTTGTACGACGGAGCCACGGCTTGGGTTTAGGTTCAGGGGCGTAAGAGGCTTGGCAAGCAACGCAGCACGCGTCTGCGCCTGCAGCTAGGTGGATGGTTAGCGCGGAGGCTAACACTTAGGTGCTAGGTGAGTGCAGCACGATCACCTTGGGTGTCTGTGCTAGCTGGGTGGCCTTCTACGTGTGGTTCAGTTAGAGGACACATTCTGGCTGCTCAACCGGTTGCTGTGGTAGCTTGGTCGTGCCCAGAGTATGGCGTGTGTAAGCACTAGGGGGGCCGCTAGTAACAAGACTGGCTATGGGGTAACAAGACTCCGTGACTGTGCGGCTTGTGCAGGTAGGAAGGGCAAGCTTAGCTCTGCAATGCGTAGACGCACGTCTACGCTGCAGCTAAATGAGGCAGCCGGCACATGACTCTGTGCAACGTGAGGCTTGGTAAGGTTGTGAGGCATGGATCAGGTTAGGGGTTAGGCAGGTGATGGTTGGTTCGACTGGTTTGAGCACTCAAGGGCGATAGCTTGGGTTTCGACCGACGTGCAGCTTGGATGGTCGGGCCCGTGTTTGCAAAGTCTATCAACTACTTGGCGAGAGCAAGGTCGAGGCTTAGGGTGGCACAGGGCTGGAGCTCAGACTACTAGCTAGGCGTGCTCGTGCGCGGATTCACGGTATCCCGTGGCCACCGCACGGCTGTGACACGAGCGCGGGTGCTCGGCACCCCGAGGTCGCGGAAGTGTACAGCTGCAGCGAGGGGGATGGCAAGGCTGCAGTCAGACAAGCCAGATAAAAGAGTCGGACGGGTTTGGGTGCACAAGTGATCAGGCAAGGCATGGGTGGACGACAAGTGTGCAGACCAAAGGCGTGGCCAAAATCCTCGCAGAGCGGTTCGTCAGCAACGGATCCTATACTCGTGAAAACGATAAAGTCTAGGGTCCTATTTGCAAAAGATCCAAAAAGACTAGCAAAAGACTTCTAATAACCTCAACTTCATTTTTAAAGTGTTACTCAGATTTTTAGAGAAATTTAGAAAGTGGTTTCATATTTTTCTGAGTTAAAATGATTTAGTTATGAATTTTCCAAGTTTAAACCATTTTCTGAAAATGTTACGTGTTTATCAGAAAAGGAGAAAACCCAGAAATTACCAGAGGGCGACACGTGGCATGCTGACGTCAGCATGACGTCATGATGACGTCAGCACAGGGTCCACCGGGAGATGACGTCAGCAGTGGGCCCTGCTGACGTCAGCGTTGACTGGTCAACGGTCAACGTTGACCGGTCAACAGGTCAGTGGGCCCTACATGTCAGCATGTGGGACCCAGTGGTCAGCGGCTGTGTGTCACTGGTCAGTGGGCCCTACGCGTCAGCGCGGGACCCCGTAGTCAGTGGGGGTCATCCCCCGACGGGTGGGCCCCCGCGGTCAGATCGGTTCGGCCGGGCTTGGCTCGGCTTTTGGGCCAAAATCCCACGCGGGCCTTAACCGCGGCCCAGGCCTGCTAAGGCCCGAGGCCGGGCGCGGCAGCCCAGCCGCGGGATCTGGTGCGGCCGCGCACCGATCCCGTGCGGCCGGCGCCGGTGTGGCCCAGCGCGCGCGCAAGCCGAGGAACGGCCGGGCGTGCGCCCGCCAGGCGCTCGGCGAAATGCCGCAAAGGCATGGCCGAACGCCGGCGAGCGTGCGCTCGCCGCGTTCCCGAGCGCGTGCGTTCCCGCGTGCGTGCGTGTGTGTGCAGGCGTGTCTGTGCGCAAGCGAGGGAGAGGCTGCGCGTGCGCGGACCCGTGGCTGTCCACGGCCGCGGCACGGCCTCGCCGGCGCACGGGCGTCAACCCCGTGGCGCAGCGGCTTGGCAAGCGAAGCGAGCAGGGCGACGGCGGGCTTCATAGGGGGAAAGAGCGGCGAGGCGAGGCTCCTGCAAAGCGGCTCGACGGCCGGACAGACAAGGGAAGGGGGCCTCCCATGGCGGCGGTGCACTAGGGTTGAGCGGCGACCCGCCGTGGCGAGGCATGGGCACGGAGGGGAAAGCTCACCTTGGCTCGAAGAGGGGCAAGGCGGTGGTTGGCGTTGAGGCGAAGCGGATGGTCGGCTCGCGGTTCCTCCTGGCGTGGTCGACGTCGGGGGCTCTGCCTCTTCTTCTCCGGCGTGGTGGTGCTCGGCGTCGAGGAGGTAGACGAGCGGCCCGCGGTGGCGTCGTCCTTGACGGCGAGGTGCTCCTCCTCGTCGTGGCGGCCTCCTTCTTCTTCTTCCCTTCTTCTTCTTCCTCCCCTCCTTTCTCCTTCTCCTCCTTTCCTCTGGTGGCGTCGGCGGCTTGGGGGAAATCCCCAATTAGGATCTAGGGTTTGAGGGAGACGGCTGAGGGGTTTTATAGGGCGGTGCTAGGGCTCGGGGATTCGGTCTGAGGTGATGGACGGCGGTGGTCCTCGGCGTCCGGGTCGTGGCCACGCGGCGCACATCCAACGGGACGCGGCTAGGGTTTCAACGGGGTCTGGTGGTTGGTTTGGGGCTCGCGGAGTGCGGGTGAGGCGCACGCGAGCAGGTGGTGGCGGCGGTCTTGTCGCGGAGCGGGGGAAAGGCGCGGAGAGCGGGAGCGGGGCGATGGCGCTGGAGCTCACGCGCGTTGCGTGAGCGCGGCGAGAGGAAAGGGAGAAAGCTGAGCAGTGGGCCCAGCGCGACAGCGAGAGAGGAAGAGGCAGGCGCGCGGGGAAGCTGGCGCCGACAGGTGGGGTCGGGGCGTCAGCGAGAGCAGTGAGAGAGGGAGAGAGCAAGCGCGGCGGTGGAGAACGGACGAGTGGGCCTGCTGGGCTGGGCCGGCGCGAGCGAGGAGAAAGAAAGAGAGAGGGAGAGAGAAAGAGAGCGCGCGGGAGCTGGGCCTGATGGGCCGCGTGCGAGGGAGAGAAGGAAAAAGGGAGAGAGAGAGATGGTGGGCTGGGCTATGTGCTCGTGTGGGCTGGTGAGTTAGGTTAGGGCCCAACTAGATAGGTTAGTGTTAGATTTAGATTTGAATTTGAAACCGAGTTCAAATTCAAATCCCACTCAAATAAAATCCAAACAAACCAAATAAAATCCAAATGGTCACTCTATCAATATTGTCCTTAGCAAAAATGAAATAAAATCTAATTGCTTCTAAGATTTTTAGGGGAGAAAGATGGCACTCTTATTAGTTTTAAGGAAATTTTCCACATTCACTCAAAAAGTTTTTTGAAATTCCAAATTTTCAAACAGTCAAAAACCTGGTCTGTTACAGACTACCCCCCTTACAAGAATCTCGTCCTCGAGATTAAGGACAAACTACTATCTTGAAAACTTCCGACGCAGAAAACACTTATCCAAACGTATTGCTTGGGAGTTAGAGAGCACTCTCCGGTCGGAAGTTCGGTCGTAGCCTGAGCTTCTCCTTGGCCTAGGTGGTGGAGGTGGCCCTGACTCTCTTGCGGTGGCGTCTTGGTCAGTGTTGGAGTCTTCTTTAATGGCCATATGTAGACTTGTGGTCCGGTTGTCCACAGTTGAAGTATGTGATCGGATTTCCTTGGTGCTGGGTGTCTGCGGAGACGGCTGCCACGAGGGACTCCCTCCCGGAGCCTAGTAGTTGGTGTTCTGGATCCCCGAGGACTGTGAGCGTCCTTCCCTGAAGTGAAAGCCTCCCTGGCCAGATCCTGTGTGATAGTCGGTCCTCGTTTGGCTGCTCCGTCCGAACCTTGGCCTTGGGGTTGTCCTGTCGTGAAACTGGTACTCGGCGGTCCTCTTTTCTTGTCCCCGAGGCGGTCTTCGAGACCAAGCATCTCCTTCTCGATAGCGTTGGCATGGTTTACCAAACTGCGGTAGCCCGGTGTTCAGCACACTCAATGCTTGTCGAAGTCCACGGTGTAGTCCCCTTAGGAACCTGATTTGCTTCTGGTCATCCGCGTGTCGTTCAGAGCATACCTCCTCCTACGAGTGATATGCTGGGAGTACTTCCCGACTCGCGTGGAAACCCTGTGTCATGGTTCGAAAATCCTATGCTTTTTCTATCATCACCTACTTCGTGATGTAGTGTTCATTCAAATCCTCGCAAAACTCGCCCCATGTGATTGCGGCGGGGTTCCTATGGGTGTTGTATTATCTCTCCCACCATGCTTTTGCTGAACCGGTCATCCGGTGGGCTGCGAAAACCTCACATTCCTCATTATCGCAATTAGTCAGACCGATCTTCGTCTCCCTAGCCCTGAGTCAATCCTCTGCCTCCATAGGGTCAGACGAGTAGTCGAAGGTAGGGGTCCTCGGCTTGACAAACCTCACACTCTTCTTCCGGATGTCGTCATCCTGGGCTGGCGGTGGTCCTGGTTCCCTGGAAGCGCCAGTACCACGTCTGCCATTCTCTCCATCGCATGGGTCTGCTTATCGAGTACGTCCGCCAAGTTGTGCGCTGGTGTGGCGGAGCTTGCGGTTGCTGTTCTGGCGGTAGCTATACTTGGGGCTCTGGTTGAGGCTGCTGGTCCTGAGGTTGCGGTCCATCCTCCTGCTGGTGCGTGTTTCTTCGGTACGGGGCTGGTTCGGCCTCGATCTCGTCATCCACTTCCTCTTGAGTGGGCTCCTCGAGATGAGCCGTCAGACGGCTGGAACTCCCCGACACTTTTCTTCACTCAACCCAAAGTGGTGGTCGGAGATAGGTTAGGGTTCTCATCTAGCTAGTTGGAGTATAAGTACAAACATGACAATAGTTGCTAAATATATAGTCCTACACTCAAGGGGAAAAACACCAATATCAGATAACACCATGGAGATTCATTCACTCAAACATGCATACAAGATATATATATATAAAGTGCTACCTCAAGGCTACTCCTAAACCTTGGAGGTCTCGCACACCAGACGTCGGACTACATCGTTAAGGTTTCCCGAAAGGTGGCATCTAATAAACATGATAAGGGGTACATGACAAGGTCCAAGCATAAGACTCAAACTACTGCAGACTCCAGAGACTCTTCCGAACGACTCATATCACAGACTCAACTTGCTTTCTTTGACCCATGATGAGGTCGGATGAACTTCGGCATCCCGTTCTTCACTGGGACGGTGCTGACCTCTCGGCTGGCTCTCACATTTTGCGGAGTTTCTTTTTCGGACACTCGAAGGCCTTGTGCCCCACCTCCCTGCAGTGGTAGCAGGTAGGTTTGATCCCTCCTGGGTTCTTGTCTCTTGGCTTGATTTGCACGTCCTCCCTTGACGAGCTGCCCCCTGGATGTTTCGTGCAGAGTCTCTTCTGCTTGAGCCCTTCTTCCAGCTCACGGGTCACGCCCTCAGCATTGGCTGCTCGGGGTCCCTCTTCCCACAGCTGAGCTTCCTTGTCGTCGAGTGCATCCCTGGCCCTGATGATGCTCTCCTTTTCTTCAAGTTGAATCCTTAGTTCCTTGACCCTTGCCAGTTCTGTGGCAGCTTCTTTCTCTGCGTGCACCCTTCGGGCTTCACTCTGGTGCAACCTTTCTTCAAGTCTTCCAATCTGGCGGTTCATGAGGAACATTGCGGTCTCAGCCCTCATCACCTTTTCTGCCGATTCTGCGAGCATGGCGTAAGCGGAGTCCATTCCTTGCTTCAAGAAGCCAGTTTGTATGTCCAACCTTTCAAGTTCCCTGTCTTGTGCCTGCACGCAGAAAGAGGCGACGCGGAGTCTTTCATCAGACTCAGAGGCGGCGTCACGTTCAATCTGTCGCAACTCATCCACGTAAGTGCTGGGGCCTCGCAGAGCTTTTGGCAAGTACTGGTAGGGGGTTCCGATGAGCTTATGCGCGAGCTGCCGGTGTACTTCCCGCATTGCCCGTCGGGCTGCTGCTTGGATTGCTTCAGGTAAGCTCAACTCGCTGGCGACGATCACCACTTTCTTGAACTCAGGGACACTGGGGTCTTCAGGAACGGTGAGAGTAAGGTCCGTGGGGCAGTCCGCTGGGCTCTCGAGACTTCGCCCCATGTAGGTGACCTCCGCTTTTAGACCTGTCTTTAGCAACATCTCCTTGAGTAGGAGAGCGAAGCCCCCGTGCTTCGTCCCATCTTCTTCGAACTCCTTCCATACGCGACCTTCCATCCTTGGCCTGGGGTTACGAAGAAGGGTATTAGGGATAGATAAGAAAGACTTTTTTTTTAAGAGGGGTGCATGAAAATATATCAAGGTGTATATATATATAAGTCAAAGGAGCGTTTAAGAGTCCTGATTTCTATCGTCCGTTTCTAAGGCTGCGAGCTACGGTCAAGCTCGGCTCTGATACCAACTGAAACGACCCGGTTCTCCGTGGACGGAAAAACCGAACTCTCTGTACCTTTGTGATAGTCCCTGGATCAGTAGCTATCACGTACAGAACTCATCTCAGTACAACATCAGTTCCGAACAACGCCTACAAAGCATAATATGAATAAATACATCCGATTTACCTCGGTACACAACTCTAGAACAAGCCCCTAGGGCTAAACAAAGAGAAATCCTGCGCAGCGGTAGCTAGAGCTTCAAGTCCTCGTCTTCAATCTTCACCACAGGCGTCCTTGAGCGAAGCTCGCAACCCTATCTTCTTCGACATCCCTGTGATCGAACTCGACTTCGACCGCATACCTGCATGCTCACGACTGTCCCCAAGGAATAGGACAGGTCCACGTCACCAACTGTATGCAAGCTTTAAGTGGCCTATATTCTAAAGGGTAGACAATAATAGCAAGGAGTAGAAAGGCTTGAGGTTTCCTAAGCAAGCGTCATAATAATAATAGTATCTTCATCCCACCAATTCCCATATATCTGTCCCGGGCTAGTCCCATCACACGACGGGTTCCCGACGGCATTCACCTCGACACACACCTTCAACTCTCGGCGATGCGCAGCTTCATTCCTGGCATCTCAAGAGGGATAACCGGATCACAAGGCAGGCGGAGCACAACCTCCCTCTCCCCGGCTACCCCTACGCCCTCACACTCTCACCTATAGGGGGAGAAAAGCATATCCCAAAACGAAGGCCGACCACACTGAAGAACACTGCGCTATCCATGACCAAGATCACGGCTATACGTATAGATCATAACACTCTGCAGAGGTTGTACACCTGTACCCAACCCGGGCTGCGACTGGGGATCAACCAGTCGAGACGCAGCCCACAACTAGTAAACCTCCTAGTAAGAATGGCACCCTCCTGGTCTCCCGGGTCTGGATGCCTCTGCCCTAAGGCGTTGGCCCCAAGGAAATGTGAAAGCATACCACCAGAGCTGCCCATCGGGGGTGTAAGGCACGGGCACTCACCCCTCACACATACACAAACTGTGATCTCCGCATTCGGGTGCCACCTTAGCTAGGCTAGTCGTTACCGGTCACATCTCAGGCAAGTTGGCGTGTACGGTACAGTGAACACAGGACAGTCAACAAGATTTAAGGTACCGGTACGGGAGGCAGTCTTCTTCCTCACCCTCTCAAGTAACCTCCTACACCTGGCTCCAAGTCATAAAACCACTAGGGAGTCCAACCCTCCCCAGGGTACCCTAGGGGGCCATCTCCCCTAGAGCCCACGAGGTGACCCAGAAGTCATCTCACCCCGATATAAGATCAGGTTGTTATTACCCGCACCGGTAAGACCTAGTAAGGTCAAAATCGCCATACACCTTCCCAGTTTTATCCCCACACGCACGCCAAGAATATCTACCACATATCCCGCACACAAGCAAGCATAGCATCTCATCATCATCATATAACAAGGTACGATATGATAAGCAGTAGGTAACAAGGCATACGATAAATAAAACAGGCTATGCAAGGTTCACAGCTCAAGCAACACATGCAAGCCTAGCGTATCTAATAAGCAATGCCTATAGGTATTCAAAGAAGCAGTCGGGCGTGAACCTGGAGCAGGTTCTTCACTTCAAGTCTTATGGTGGTTGTCGCGTTCGTCGAGGTAGTCCGGCCTTCCGTGAACTCCTAAAGAGCGGATAAAATAAATAACGACATCTAATTGCAAATGAACTCCGAATAAGAGGCAATAAATATCCAAATAACTCCCAAACACTATACTAACGGGTTAGTCCAGATTTTAGGGAAGTTATGAAATAAGTTTCACATTCCATAAGCTATTATCAATTTATTATTTACTTTCAAAGATTGAAAACATCCTTTTATTCGATTCGATTAAGGAAACGAGGAACACTTGTTAGTGGGTCCCGCATGTCAACATGTGGGCCCCAGAAGTTAGCTCAGGCTGGTCTGGTTAGTCTTAGGGCTCGGTTGTTAGGGGTGGTCCGAGGTCAGCGACCTTAGGCGACAGGCAAGGTAGGGTAATCCGAACTAGGCGGGAGCATGTTCGGGTAGCAAACAGAACAGGTTGGGTGGTTGTTGGAGAGGTGGCAAAAAGTGGTGCCCTGATGTGCAGCAAGGAGCAAAGCGAGCGTACTCTCGTTGGCGCATGCTGCAAGGCAAGGGCATGAAGGGGACAGGTTCAGCCTTGGAAGTGTACATCAACCTTGAAGTGTGTGTGCTTATGCGAAAACGGTCGCGGCCGTGCGAGCTTGGGCTCACAGCCGGCCGTGCGTCATGTGGAGGCAATACTGGCAGGCGTTGTGCAACGACCGTGGCGAGGTGTTGTCTCGCGGCGTTGTACGACGGAGCCACGGCTTGGGTTTAGGTTCAGGGGCGTAAGAGGCTTGGCAAGCAACGCAGCACGCGTCTGCGCCTGCAGCTAGGTGGATGGTTAGCGCGGAGGCTAACACTTAGGTGCTAGGTGAGTGCAGCACGATCACCTTGGTGTCTGTGCTAGCTGGGTGGCCTTCTACGTGTGGTTCAGTTAGAGGACACATTCTGGCTGCTCAACCGGTTGCTGTGGTAGCTTGGTCGTGCCCAGAGTATGGCGTGTGTAAGCACTAGGCGGGGCCGCTAGTAACAAGACTGGCTATGGGGTAACAAGACTCCGTGACTGTGCGGCTTGTGCAGGTAGGAAGGGCAAGCTTAGCTCTGCAATGCGTAGACGCACGTCTACGCTGCAGCTAAATGAGGCAGCCGGCACATGACTCTGTGCAACGTGAGGCTTGGTAAGGTTGTGAGGCATGGATCAGGTTAGGGGTTAGGCAGGTGATGGTTGGTTCGACTGGTTTGAGCACTCAAGGGCGATAGCTTGGGTTTCGACCGACGTGCAGCTTGGATGGTCGGGCCCGTGTTTGCAAAGTCTATCAACTACTTGGCGAGAGCAAGGTCGAGGCTTAGGGTGGCACAGGGCTGGAGCTCAGACTACTAGCTAGGCGTGCTCGTGCGCGGATTCACGGTATCCCGTGGCCACCGCACGGCTGTGACACGAGCGCGGGTGCTCGGCATCCCGAGGTCGCGGAAGTGTACAGCTGCAGCGAGGGGGATGGCAAGGCTGCAGGCAGGACGGTCAGACAAGCCAGATAAAAGAGTCGGACGGGTTTGGGTGCACAAGTGATCAGGCAAGGCATGGGTGGACGACAAGTGTGCAGACCAAAGGCGTGGCCAAAATCCTCGCAGAGCGGTTCGTCAGCAACGGATCCTATACTCGTGAAAACGATAAAGTCTAGGGTCCTATTTGCAAAAGATCCAAAAGACTAGCAAAAGACTTCTAATAACCTCAACTTCATTTTTAAAGTGTTACTCAGATTTTTAGAGAAATTTAGAAAGTGGTTTCATATTTTTCTGAGTTAAAATGATTTAGTTATGAATTTTCCAAGTTTAAACCATTTTCTGAAAATGTTACGTGTTTATCAGAAAAGGAGAAAACCCAGAAATTACCAGAGGGCGACACGTGGCATGCTGACGTCAGCATGACGTAATGACGACGTCAGCACAGGGTCCACCGGGAGATGACGTCAGCAGTGGGCCCTGCTGACGTCAGCGTTGACTGGTCAACGGTCAACGTTGACCGGTCAACAGGTCAGTGGGCCCTACATGTCAGCATGTGGGACCCAGTGGTCAGCGGCTGTGTGTCACTGGTCAGTGGGCCCTACGCGTCAGCGCGGGACCCCGTAGTCAGTGGGGGTCATCCCCCGACGGGTGGGCCCCGCGGTCAGATCGGTTCGGCCGGGCTTGGCTCGGCTTTTGGGCCAAAATCCCACGCGGGCCTTAACCGCGGCCCAGGCCTGCTAAGGCCCGAGGCCGGGCGCGGCAGCCCAGCCGCGGGATCTGGTGCGGCCGCGCACCGATCCCGTGCGGCCGGCGCCGGTGTGGCCCAGCGCGCGCGCAAGCCGAGGAACGGCCGGGCGTGCGCCCGCCAGGCGCTCGGCGAAATGCCGCAAAGGCATGGCCGAACGCCGGCGAGCGTGCGCTCGCCGCGTTCCCGAGCGCGTGCGTTCCCGCGTGCGTGCGTGTGTGTGCAGGCGTGTCTGTGCGCAAGCGAGGGAGAGGCTGCGCGTGCGCGGACCCGTGGCTGTCCACGGCCGCGGCACGGCCTCGCCGGCGCACGGGCGTCAACCCCGTGGCGCAGCGGCTTGGCAAGCGAAGCGAGCAGGGCGACGGCGGGCTTCATAGGGGGAAAGAGCGGCGAGGCGAGGCTCCTGCAAAGCGGCTCGACGGCCGGACAGACAAGGGAAGGGGGGCTCCTATGGCGGCGGTGCACTAGGGTTGAGCGGCGACCCGCCGTGGCGAGGCATGGGCACGGAGGGGAAAGCTCACCTTGGCTCGAAGAGGAGCAAGGCGGTGGTTGGCGTTGAGGCGAAGCGGATGGTCGGCTCGCGGTTCCTCCTGGCGTGGTCGACGTCGGGGGCTCTGCCTCTTCTTCTCCGGCGTGGTGGTGCTCGGCGTCGAGGAGGTAGACGAGCGGCCCGCGGTGGCGTCGTCCTTGACGGCGAGGTGCTCCTCCTCGTCGTGGCGGCCTCCTTCTTCTTCTTCCCTTCTTCTTCTTCCTCCCCTCCTTTCTCCTTCTCCTCCTTTCCTCTGGTGGCGTCGGCGGCTTGGGGGAAATCCCCAATTAGGATCTAGGGTTTGAGGGAGACGGCTGAGGGGTTTTATAGGGCGGTGCTAGGGCTCGGGGATTCGGTCTGAGGTGATGGACGGCGGTGGTCCTCGGCGTCCGGGTCGTGGCCACGCGGCGCACATCCAACGGGACGCGGCTAGGGTTTCAACGGGGTCTGGTGGTTGGTTTGGGGCTCGCGGAGTGCGCGTGAGGCGCACGCGAGCAGGTGGTGGCGGCGGTCTTGTCGCGGAGCGGGGGAAAGGCGCGGAGAGCGGGAGCGGGGCGATGGCGCTGGAGCTCACGCGCGTTGCGTGAGCGCGGCGAGAGGAAAGGGAGAAAGCTGAGCAGTGGGCCCAGCGCGACAGCGAGAGAGGAAGAGGCAGGCGCGCGGGGAAGCTGGCGCCGACAGGTGGGGTCGGGGCGTCAGCGAGAGCAGTGAGAGAGGGAGAGAGCAAGCGCGGCGGTGGAGAACGGACGAGTGGGCCTGCTGGGCTGGGCCGGCGCGAGCGAGGAGAAAGAAAGAGAGAGGGAGAGAGAAAGAGAGCGCGCGGGAGCTGGGCCTGATGGGCCGCGTGCGAGGGAGAGAAGGAAAAAGGGAGAGAGAGAGATGGTGGGCTGGGCTATGTGCTCGTGTGGGCTGGTGAGTTAGGTTAGGGCCCAACTAGATAGGTTAGTGTTAGATTTAGATTTGAATTTGAAACCGAGTTCAAATTCAAATCCCACTCAAATAAAATCCAAACAAACCAAATAAAATCCAAATGGTCACTCTATCAATATTGTCCTTAGCAAAAATGAAATAAAATCTAATTGCTTCTAAGATTTTTAGGGGAGAAAGATGGCACTCTTATTAGTTTTAAGGAAATTTTCCACATTCACTCAAAAAGTTTTTTGAAATTCCAAATTTTCAAACAGTCAAAAACCTGGTCTGTTACACCGCTTGAAGGAAGTCCTTGCCAACATAGATTCAATCTACCATGACGTCTGCATCAGTATGTACAAGGTTTTGGTCCCTGCATTATTCCGCCCATAGTTCATATAATGTTTTTCATGTGTGGTGGAGTGCTTATGGTGCATGCTTTTGATCTCGGAACTTTTGTTCAGGGGCGATGTACTGTTGTCCAAGTTTAGGTTACTACTATGAACTGCTATTTAGGTGTACAAAATGATGAACTATTGTATATGCATGATGATAAAATGCTGCTATTTGGTAAATATAAGAATTTCCATGTATAATGCAATTGGTGTTCTTATAAATCTGTAATTTACATATTTTGGGTCTCTCTAATATGAGTGGGTATTTTTTTTCATGTATGACAGTAGTTCATCATGGTCAATCTAATGTTTACATTCCCATTTATATGTTGTACAGTTTGTAGTTTCTCATCAGATAGGCCCACATGGATAATTGTTTGGGGAATTGTTACTATATTAAATCATCGAATTGCTGAGAGGTTTCTGCTGTGCATATTTATATTCTTTGTATGTAGACTGAACCAAACTTATCATTTTAGTAAATAATGTGATCTCAACTATTAGACATAGAGAGGTTTCTGCAAGTACAAGTTTAAAACACCACCACCATAGGAAATAGTAGCCACTAGACATTTAAAGTTTAAAACTTTACATAATTACAGCAGCAGCAAAATGCTTATCACTTCATATTTACTTATGTCCGGCATTAATTATCTAAGGAATGCATCACTGTCTCATATAGCTGCCGGTCATATCTAAGGCTTTTAGGAAGCATGCCTAGCGCTTCCAGCCTATCTTTGTCTATGTGAGGAATTTTGTATCTGTTTCCTCCTCCATCTTTCATCACCTCAATCAAACACCCTTGTAGTGTTAGAAACACCCTATTCAGAGTATCTGGATCATAGTTATCAAACTCATTTTGGACATTCTGAATCAGCTCATCTAAGTTTCTTGAGATTGTTCCATCAGTTAAGGACCGAAGAGAAGCAAAGAATCCTAGGTCTAGTACATTCAAATCTGGAGAATTTGCAGGTTGGTTGATGAGTCGTATGTCCATCCCTGTTTGTGCTACAGCAGCAGCAAATTCTCTATCATCTACTGGCACATGGGACGGGGCATTGTCTTGCTGAATCCATATGGTTTTCCCTCTATGTTCTTGTGGCCACCGTTCAACAATAGCTTTTAAAACTTTGCTGATCAAGTATGACCTCATAGTAGACCGATCTACATTAATGGGCTTAGTGACTAGGACCCCTCTCCCTCTATTACGGCTTCTTCTTTTTGCTGGTTCCTGCAGTAAATGAGTCAAAGTAAGGATAACAAAATGAGTAGCAAAAACTAATGTAAGACAGTGAAACAAGAACCCTGTGTTTTACCTTTCTGACAAATGCCTACACTCCTAGCTTCCCATCAAAAATACAATTGTCTGCATCATCATACATAGGTCTTGCAACCGCCCCCAAGAACATAACTTTAAGAGTGGAATTCTTATTATGCACAGTCCTATGTGGGTCATCCTCATCTGGAAGCATATAATATTTCCTCCTCTTGAATGTTATGTTGAACCACTTCTCGTCCATATGGATGATGTTGTCCATGTCAATGAACCTGGGATCATTTGGCAATGTTCGGTGATCTAGCATGTAAACACACCATTGTAGCCTCTCTTTCTTATTTTCTTCCCTCAACAACGGCTTAAGTGTGCTAGAGTGGCGTCGTAGAAGCCCTTGTTTGAACCACCTATGTAGAGTGCTCTTTTTTACACCGATGGCTTCTGCTAGAGATCGAATAGTGCTCCTTCTATGCAAGGGAACACTAAGAATCATAGATAGATCTACTTGTATCCTTTTGCGGCTGCACTTCTTGGGCATTCTTGATCTAACATCCACTGGTATTCCTTGTGCACGGCATTGCTTTGCTCTTTGCCAAATTCGCTGCACTCGATATCTACTAACTTGGAACAATTGAGCAACTTCAGCTGTGCTTTTTCTCTTTAATATTCCATGATTGCTTCTCACAAGCAATGCTTCATAGATTTGTTGTTGTTCGGCGTCTGTCAAATTTCTGGCTGGACGTGCATTCTGAGCATTAGCATGGTGATCTTCTTCAAAATCTGAATCCTCCAACTCCTCTTTCTCGAAGTGTACATCCACAGTATTAGCGTACACACCGTACTCATGTATATCATCCATCATGTCTATAAAAGAAAGAAATTAAAAGGTGAGTTGTTGTAGATCAGTTAGTGGAAATTTGTAGATCAATTTAAGTAAAATGAAATATAAAACCAATTAGGAAATGAGTGCATTCAAAACCAATTTAAGTAAAGGGTATGCGTTCAATTAGATAGCAGATATGAAGAAATCTCTTAATATTTGAACTGTGTAATTCAATGTGCTTTGAAAAATTAAATAAAAAAAAAGGTTTGATGATGGTAAGCTTACTGAAAACTTGTTGCATCTCTTGGTGGTGATCAAAAAATTGAGTGTTGAGATCAAATTCATCATTTACATGCAAGGTGTTGAAGTTGAGATCTTCATGACGTCCTGCAATGAGGTCAGATATAACTGTTACTACAGACCTATTAATCCATGACTAAGGAAAATGTTAGATGGTCGTAAGCTTACTGTGAACTTGATGCATTTGTCGCTGCAGCTCAGACGGTTCAGAGTTTAGATCAAATTCATGAGGACCACCAAGTTGAGAGGTGCATCTTGTGGATGTTGTTCTTGTACTCGAACTGCTGCAACGAGGTGAGTCACAATATGTACTTCTAGTATGAATGTAGTTGTAATAAGATAATTAAAAGTCAGCTTGTTCTTTTTGTTGTCCAGGTGGAATAAAAGAGAGAAGGAATCACCTTCATGTTGTTCTTGATCTCCCTCGGAAGCATCAACATTGAGATCAGGTAAGATGACATAACCACCAAGGTGTTTCTTTCTGGTCAGGATGTAGAGTCTAACCTTGGAGATGAACTTCTTGCTCAAAAGCAGGTTCTTCATTGAGATCAGGTAAGAGGTCTCTATGTTGATCTTGGAGATGGGCTCCATCTTCATAAAGCTGATCTTGTTGGAGATGACTGATTTCATATTCTTGCTCATATGCAGGTTGGGCATTGAGATCTGGTAAGAGCTCTCCATGATGATATGGAACTGGAAGAGTGTTTAGATCTATGGGCATGGCTAAGGATGAGAATGGCTTCTGGAAATGGAATGGTGGATTATCCAGTGTGTCTTACTGTGTTGCACTTATATGAGGGGACGAAGGGGTGGCACAGGCGGGAAATCACCTGAACCATTCGTTCAAATTGGTTTAATGGCACAGGTGGGAAATCACCTGGAGTAGTGGTTGGAATTGGTTAGGGAAAGCTTTTGTTTATTCTGATTTGTTCTAGAGAATTCTGGCCAAAACGTGTGCCAATTTGGGCAAAGACACATGTAATATGTCTCTGTTCTACAGGTTGCAAGGCTCTGTGCTTATGCAATGATTACGAATATGTCAAATCAATTATAAGGGGTATTGTTGTAATTTGCCATACTGCATTGGTATCCGCTCTCATTCCTACAACTGCAATATTTACGGGATGGAGGGAGTAGAGTGGAGTAGTGTAGATGTGGCTACCAAGACATGTTTGTTTTAGAGGTGAAGAAGGGTAATTCTCCATGTAGTGATCACATTAGCGAAATAGAATAATCCAGTGAGTGGCTAAATATCCAATCGGTGGCGATTTTAGCACTGGGTCAGACGGGGCTTAAGCCTCCTGCTACTCTTGGTAAAAGCTTGGAGCCCATCCTAAGCCCCCCCCCTACAAAATTATAACCATTGAAGCCTATGAGGGGGAGCTAGAGGTTGAAGATGAACTAAACAAGCCCCTCCTAATATGTATGTCTAGATTCGCTACTATATCCAATAATAGAGGGGTCATGTATATGTAGACAAATATCAATAATTTAGTGGTCAAGTAGATTTTAAAAATATATATTTACTTGTGCCGGGGTGGCTGCTGGAGTTTCAAAAGGTCCAACATGTCTCAGAACCTAAAATGGAGTAAGAAGGTCAATAAGGGTTCATGAGCATGGTAATGGAGCAAGCGAGGCAATGGACGAAGGCTGAAAAGTCACTGCTCTGCAAGAACCAACCTTCTAGTGTCGTTGATGGGAGTCCAATATGGAGCCAATCAGGGGCGGACCCAACGTGGGGGCTTGGGGGGCTGGAGCCCCCCACCCCCATGAACTCCATTAGAGCCCCCATAAGCCCCCCAAGCAATTTTAGCCATAGATGAAGAGGAAGAAAAAGAGGAGGAAGAAGAAGAGAAAGAGAGAAAAGGAAGAAGATTGAAAAATCAACCCCCCTCCTCTCATGTTCTGGATCTGCCACTGGAGCCAATGTTTCTTTAGCCACAATATCCTTATTATAGAGATAGAAGATGTCAAAGAAATGGGAGGATGGACCTTAGAAGATGGCATAGTTAATTCCAAAAAGAAGCAATAGAGAAACTGCAACCTAGTGGTATATCGTTTCTTCTTGTGTCCGGTACTCCGGTACTACGAGTTACGTGGTGAATTTGGGACAAGATAAATAGGATTGTTCATTGTTCGTACTAACTCGAAGTTAGCGTAGTTGAGCAAGAATATTCATTTTTAAACAAATTATATTACTAGTTTTGTTTATCATTTTTATATATCAAGACAATATTAAATGTTAGATAATAATATTTGTTGAGCTTTGCACTAGCCACATTATGCACGTGTTTGGCATGGAGTTGTATCCAAAACTCTAGGTCGAAGTTGTATGGAGCTAGCCAAACACCCCAACTCCACAAATTGGTGGAGCAGCCCAACTCCGTCGAGTTGGTGGAACTCTAGTTCATTTTCATGGAGTACATCTTTCCCTACTCCAGGAATAGCCAAATTGAACTCCTTATGGAGTTACACACAAATTACCGCACCACTATCATTGGTTACAAAAAAAAAACAATTCGATTATATTCTTTCATTCATGCTCGTCCTCGTGAAACTACCCTCCCCGCATGCCCCTTCTCTCCTCTCTGGCGTGGGCACCTGGCGCTAACCCTAGCCGCCAGGGTGTCGTCCTTCTACTGCCACCGCCGGCCATGAGTCACTGCTAGGGACCCACTGCCATCTAGACGCTACCCACCCGCCAAGAAACTACCACCATCGAGGCGCTAGGGAGACACTAGGGCTCGGGCTCGACAGGCCAGGAAGACTCTAATGAGATCCGTCGGCCTCCCAACGGCAGTAGGCCGAGACCCCACCGACAGCAGGCTGACAAACTTCTAGCCAAACACATTCATAGACAGCTCCAACTCCTCAGTGGAGCAACTCTGGAGCAGAGTTTTGGAGTGGAGCTGCTCTACTGTGGAGCAGTGCCATGCCAAATGCGTCCTATGTAGATGCTTTTTTCTGAGATATTTTGTAGATATAGTTAACTGTTTGTGCTCCCTACATATATTTAAGATGTTTGAATGCACATTTCACTTCGGGTGCTAGAATTTTAAGTTGAGCTTATTGGTCATACACACACATGGCGAGCTAGAAACCCTCTACCACACAAAGAAACACATTTGACCCCTTTTGCAGGCAGAGATGCACTCTATCCATTTATAATGATGTTATGGTGAGTTGTGCACACTTGTGGGACTATATCCTAATACATCAAAGGGGTTGGGGAGTGTTTACTTAAAGTAAGTCACATCCCTGCTCCAGAATTGTTTTCACCAAGAAAGAGGTTGAGGAGTGTTTACTTAAAGTAAGCCACATCCCAGCTCCAATATTGTTTTCACCAAGAAAAAGGTTGAGAAGTGTTTACTTAAAGTAAGCCACATCACTACTCCAGTATTATTTTCACCAAGAGACAGGTCTGAACATGAAGATATGGTTTAAAAGGGAATCATATAGAATGCTTGATTAATAGTTTATATTGGGTCTCGACTATGATGCTTTGAAACATAAAAATGTCTTCACCACTTCTAAAATGTCTTAGGAACACCAATGAGTGCTTCTAACACTTCTCTAGAATGCGTATAAAATTTGAACACCACAAAATTTATTGTTCTCCCGCATAGAGGTCTATCTGGTGGAGCGTTCATCGGTTTCCTTTTCGGTAGATAATCCAAACTTTCTTGGTCGAGAATTCTGTTTTATTGACATAGCTAAGAAGTGGTTTCGCACAATTGACATCCGAATGGTATGCTTCACATATTTGGCATAAAAATGTCAGGTTGTTGGATTTTATCGACATTTTCCCTTTTTAATGTATTTTTGTTTTTCATTAATTTTGCATGTTACATGACACTTTTGCCATTGCCATATCTTTCTGTCTTGTTGCCTCTTATTCCTTCTCACATCCGTTCTTTCCCATTCATTGCACAACCTATTCGGTTGAGATATGTGTGAACTATATATATGAGAACTATTTGTGAGAACTTTGTCTGAATGTTTATGACCCGTTAACTTGTGCCATATGTTGCTCTAGTGAGGCAATACCCATGGAAAAATATGAGGCATGGCACTTAATGTGGCTACAAAGTTCATGAGTAACATCATGCAATGTTGTTTAAGTGTGACAAAAGAAGGCATCGTGTGAAGTTTAGTTCGTGGGATAAGATGCTCAGTTTAGGTGGTCTGCGCTGCACTTAGAAAAGGAATACATGTAAAAAGGTGAAATTGTCAAGAAATCAATCAACCTCAAGTTTTCCGTGTCAAATATGTGAAGCAAACGTTTAGGGTCTCAATTGTTGGAAGCCAAAAAAGTATAAATTTATTGCAAGAAGATTTTCTTATAAAAATTATTTGCAAAAAAGGAAATGTGCACACTAGACAGGGTATGATTCTTGAAGAGGTTCAATCTAGATGTGTAGTTTCGTTGAGGGGTCTTAGTTATGTATATATAGGGAAAAAACCCGAAAAGATGACCTATTTGTGTTGCATCTCAATGTTGGGGTTGAACATTATCAATAAAATATTGCTTCTGGCATGTGATTTGTAGGTCTAGATATTTCCCTTGCACATTTGACTTTCAATCAAACAACATGATGCCACATCTTCCTCCTCCTCCTCCTCCCTGGTGTGTTGTTGGTCTAGTTGATGAGTTTGCCTCCACAACCTTCCAAGTTACGTGTTGCCTCATGGCCTCATCCAAGATCGTGGATGGAGGAATGTGCAAAGGTGTTTGGGTGAGGCCTCTATTTGCCTTCAGGAAGGCAGATAGGCGAGCATTTTTAAGCCCATTAACATGACACGACACCTCCTCCTCCTTCCCCCAGATGCCATCCACCTCCGCTGCAACCACACCGAACCGTCGTTGTGCCACCGTGCCTCTCGCCCACCAACCGTTGCTACCCTTCCTAATTTGGTGCCTCTTCGTCTCCACCGCTGGTCGCCACCCAATGGGAATCCTACCCTGCCCAGCCAGCGGCTCCTACGTCGCCTCGTCCTCTCGTTGGCCGAACCACCATCTCTACCGGTCCCACATCCTCGACCTTGTCTAGGGCCACCAGGCATTGGAAGCTCTCCCAGAACCCCAAAGCCATAAGCCTAAGCTCTGCCACTCCTAGCACAACCCCAACCCGCTCCCAGCCTCCCACGGACCCTCAACCTGCAAACCTAATATGGTGGCCAAAGCAGCTGATGGCATGGGAAGTAGCAGCACCACGATGAGAGGAGAGGAGGAGAAGAGAGGATCCGACGGCACGCATATAGGAAATGTGGTTTGGGCTCTACTGGGGAAAGAACGGAGAGGCCCATTGAACGTGGTGTTATCTCGTCGTCGTTGTTTAGGGCCACTATTTCTTTGGACTGCTTACCCCAATTCTGCCACCGTGAGCTGCCTGGAGTTCCTATCCATCTTATGGTAGATTGGAGCTTCCATATCTTCCCGTGTTTGAGATTCGTGCAATTAACCGTAACCATTGGATCTCTTCCCAAAATACCATCCCACCCCTCCCCTGCTTGCGCTACCTGCCCCAGCCACTGCTGCAGCCTCCTGTACACCGTCGCCTCGCCGTCTAGGCTATTGCGCCGCCGCCGCCCGAGCCCGCAGGCTGGCCTACGTGTCACCGCCACTGACGTCTAAGGCTACTATGCCGCTGTTGCACGAGTTCGTCGGCTCACCTCCGCACCGCCACCTGCGCTGCTAGCCTCTGCGCTGTGCACTACCACTGCGCTTTGTTGCATGCGCCGCCGCGCGTGCTCACTGCCTCCCTGTGCACGTGCCATGCGTCGCCTCCTCCCCTATGTTGCATCGTGCGCCACCACACCCGCCGCTCCCTACGGGTGTGGTGCGCCCATGCTGCGCTAGGCAACGCCACCTCCCTGCGTTGTGCACTTGCGCTTGCCACGCACTGCCCGCACCCCGCCTGTCTCGTCGGAGAAGAAGACATGAAGCTCACCCAGGAAGAAGTCCTTATTCAACGGTTCGAAAATAAATTTCGACATTTGTTGTTTCTATTTTCAATATTTCATTTGTGTAACATCAATATTCTGGGGTATCTAATGTTGAACGTACGGAACCGTAATGTTGAACTTGTCAACATGTTGAATGAAAATGTTGAAGATAAATGTTGAATATATGTGCGAGTTAATTAGACCAATATAGCCATATGAGCTTTAAAGATAGATGTGTGGCTTATCTATTTATCTATGCATTAGGGCATCCGCAGTGTACCCCTATCAAATCAATGGTCCAAATATCACATTATGTACGGTACTCCAATGCCAAGGGAGGTTGCAATGTGCTTATTTAGTGAGCATCGATGATAAGTTGTTAAACAAATAAAAAAGGTACAATACTGCTCATGTACGGTTCACATCCTCCTGCCTGCTCGTGAAAGCAAAATCATTCATGCATGGCACGGTCCTTTCTCTCCATGCATGCGCTTGGATGTTTTTTATTCACTAGCAACCGGAAAGTAAGAATCCTCGATGCTAGAATTTTTGGTTCAGACATCGTTTTTTTTTCTCTCGAATACGCAGGAGAGCTACGTATCATTTATTAGAAGAAAATTATAGAATATCCGTACAACGAGGGTCTAAGCCTCGCACTCATACACCTATTTAGGCTCTAATTACATGACAGTAACAACCATGACCATGGGATTTAAGCAACTAGAGATCTATTACGCTGAATAGACAGTACAAACCAATGCTCCGATCGTCTCTCTCCTAAACCAAACCACCATTTTCATGCTGCCGGGTCCTCCACGACTTTCTTAGGCCTATGTTAGATAGCTGAAAGAAAGTACTGTAACTTTATAAAAACACTGTAGTATTAGCTGAAAACGTATTTTGGTGAGAAAAGAATAGTAAAAAGTTGAAATAAATAGTGAAAATTAGAATGAACAGGTTGGGAATTTAAAAATGGCTTCGGCTCGAGCTTCCGTTTTTTACGGAGGGAGAGAGCGACGCTACTACGACTCCAAGTCTGCAACGGATTCGTGTCCTGACTCCTGAGCGACCGGGGAAAGTGGGAAACGGAGCAAGAAGCAGCTGCTTGCTAGCGTGCCTACAGCTGAGGCCTAGGCGTCGCGTGGCAGGGGGCGCCCGGGCGCCGAGAGAGGCCCGGGGTGGAAGGGAAGCGGCGGACCGGCGACGGGGCCTTTCGCGCCGCCAGGGATGAGGCCTCGGGAGGAAGGGCACGGGGCGGCGCCGAGGGGCTAGCCGCCGAAGGTTAGGCGCCCGCCGCGTGCCGCGGGCGCGACGTCGGCAACGCCGGCGACGACGACGAGGTGGTGGCCTCGTCTCGTTTCGGTTCTGGAACTCGATCCCCGGTTGGCATTTGCTATTTTCTTATCTGTCATTTCATTTTGGGGACTGCGTCATCGGTCAGTGTCTATTAGTGCATGGATTGCCGTGGTTGGACGTGGATCCTTTGGTCTAGCGAATGCCTAGCGCCATGGAGGCTGTCAGTGTCACGGAGAGCCGGATAGGGTTTCACTTTGGTTGAGAAATTTTTCACATCTACTTGAGTGAGCGCGCAGCGAGTCTTCCCTGAAACGTTGGAATTGTGCAATGCACATCTATTCCACTTATCATTGACCATGTAGACCATTGGGAATGCGATAGTATTATTTGCTGGCCTTATCTACCATCCTTACTTTGTTATTTGGCAGGATGATGCTGAGCAGAACCGGGACTTAAGTTATGATGAGGTCTTACGGACTGCAAAAAAGCAGAAGCAAAGAGTTGCAGGGAACAATTTTACCACAAAAAATTTAAAGAGAGGGGATGAAGGACAAAAAAGGCCCTCATCCTGCGAGGACCAAAATTGTGACAAAAATAATAAGGTAAGGTACTGATTTCCTTGTATAAGAATGTTCACAGGATGGTTCTCCACAACTATTTTTAATAGTATTTGTTTTTTTTTTCAAATATGTAGAAAAGCAAGAAAATTTTGAGAGGGGAAAACTCCCTAATGTGCCACCAGTGCCAGAGGAATGATAAAGGAAGGGTGGTCTGGTGTAATACATGCAGGAAGAAGCGCTTCTGCGTGCCATGCATTGAACTGTGTCAAGTTCTCATGATCCTGGTGTTACTAATATGATTGTCCCATCATATAGTTTCCGTGAAATGTGGCATTTTGCATATATGAATAACATACACATGCTTTAGGTTACCATTTTATTCTATATGCATCTCCTAGCTTTTTTTTGTGCTGTTGAACTGCTTTTGTCTACTGTGGTACAGCAAAGGATGTTTTTTTCCTTCTAATATTTTCATTTCATGTCGCTATGTTATTTGATTTGGTGTATTGTACAATGCTAACATCTCTTTACCATTAAACGACGGCGTGTCATGTTCTCCCATCTTGTTTAGTTATTTTTTCTACTAGTTTGGTTGCCCATCTTCTGTCTTGTTCTAGTGGAAGTTACATTACATATAACTTACACGCATCTGCTTTGGTCAACCATAGTTTTATCTATGCATTGACTGATTTGTTTTGGTACTTGATTCGATAGCTTTTGTCTCTGTGTTACATGAAGTTGGATGCATTTTCTTTTTCTGTATTTTCGTTTCATTTACATTGACATGTGCCTGTGTTACATAGGTATCCGGATTTATCAGAAGATGAATTTGCTGCGAAACGTCCATATTGTCGCAACAACTGTAATTGCAAGTCATGCCTACGGATTCTGCGAGTTGAACAGGTTTGCACCTGCCATCACATATCTCATCTTTTTTTCCCACTCCCTCTGTTTTAAATTAGTGGTCATTTTAGTTTTATCCTAAGTTAAACATTTCTATCTTTGACCATCAATTCATATAAATTTGTGTAGCTTAACAGAATGCAAATGCATATTATGAAAGTATTTCTCATGGTGATGATGTTTAAGTATGCAAACTTGAATTTGAAACTGATGGTCAAGGATATGAAGTTTTGACTTTGGACAAATCTAAAAGACTAGAATGACAACTAATATGAAACAGAGGGAGTATTTCTTCTGCTTACTACTCTTCTAAATGTTCAAAATGTTCCTTTTGGATCTCTCTTAATGACTTCCAATTCCTCTTGAACAAGGCTCCAATGAAAGGAAATTACTGTTGAAAATCAACTCCGTTATGCTTGCCATGTTGTACGCTGCTTGTTACCCTGGTTGAGAAAACTGCAGAAGGACCAGATGGAGGAGAAGGAATTAGAGGCTAAGATAAAAGGTATTTTTTCTTCTGGTTTTGCTTTTGCATGACATAATCTGGTAACTGAGGTTACAGTACTTGCTGATTTTTCTTTGTTTTCAGGCGTTTTGATGAAGGAAGTAAAGTTGGAACAAGCTGAGTGTTCTCTGGATGAGCGTGTTTACTGGTAATGATCCTTTCTGTTTCCTTTGGGCTATAAATGTTGTAGCAGAATCTTATTTTTATTCTTCTAATGCAGCAACAAATGTAGAACTTCTATAGTTGATTTCCATAGAAGTTGTGAATGTTGCTTTTATGATTTGCGCCTTGGATGCTGTTGGGAGATCCGCAAAGGTGAGATGTCAGGAGAAGAGGTGAAGAGTGTGTGGTATGAAGATGGAGGCAGGGATTATGTTTTTGGTTCTATTAACTTAAGGAAGCACAAGGAGTCCCCAAATAGCATGGCCACTAGTGAGGACCCAAATACCCCTCTGCTATTGTGGAAAGCAAAGAATGATGGTAGCATACCTTGCCCACCAAAGGAGCTAGGAGGCTGTGGTGGTCCATTTTTGAACCTCAAATGCTTGTTCCCAGAGAAGTTACTTTCTGAGTTGGAAGAACGAGCTGACAGAATTGTCAGGAGTGAAATATTTGCTAAAGCAGTAGAAAAAGGTGACCGGTGCCCTTGCTGGGATCATTCTGTAAAGATAAGGACTCAGAACATGCGAGAGGCTGCAAATCGGAAGGGTTTGAGTGATAAATACCTATACTGTCCGGTTGCCACTGGTATCAAGGATGATGACTTGCTGCACTTTCAGATACACTGGGCGAAGGGTGATCCAATTGTTGTTACCGATGTTCTTCAGTTAACCTCTGGTCTCAGTTGGGAGCCATTAGTAATGTCGCAGGCATTGCGAGAACAAAAGAACAATAGCCAAGGAAAATATGCACACTCTGCTGTCAGGGCAATAGATTGCCTTGATTGGTGTGAGGTTAGGAGCTCTGTTCCCTCGAATATGTTAGTGCACTAGCTATTTCTTTTTTACATGTGTTTTATATGAATATTTGTTTGTGGGTGGGCTATGGTCGATGTCTAGGTTGATTTCCCTTGTTGACTTAAGCCCGTTTCGATAGCGAAAGTTTGCAAAACTTCAATGTAGCAAAACTTTACTATAGCAAAGGTTTGTGAGAGGGATCACGGTTTTCAATGGAACGAAAGTGTGAAACGAAATGTGCTCTGTTGCATATACTTGCCCTTGTTTGATTTTCATGGTGGCTGTACAAGTTCCATATGACGTTCTTCTACTTACTGTTTTCTGTATGTGAATTGCTTGTGGGTTGTCTTCTGAAATTCATTTTCATGTTCTTCCCAACTTGTTCCTTGCAAAAGGTTCTATTGTCACACTTGGGCTAGGAAAACTGTAATATTTTGACAGATATGTTTGCCTTGGAAAAACTTGCTATTTTGTAAAGAAATAAAACATGCTTTACAGGCAGTAAAGAACTTAATACAGGCAATTAGCATTCTTATGTTGGGCATTGCAGGTAGAAATTAATATACACAAGTTTTTTGTGGGATACACTGAAGGCAGATTTCACCCCAGGACATACTGGCCTGAGATGTTTAAGCTAAAGGATTGGTCACCGTGCAGTTCATTTAATCAGAGATTACCTCGCCATGGTGCTGAGTTTATCAATGCTTTGCCATTTCCCGAGTATACTGATCCTCGATATGGGCCGCTAAATCTTACAACGAAGCTTCCTTATGGTGTTCAGAAGCCAGATCTTGGGCCAAAAACAGACATCGCTTATGGATTTTACGAAGAGTTAGGCAGGGGTGATTCTGTGACCAAGCTTCATTGCGACGTGTCAGATTCGGTATGTCTTCTGACAGTGATATTTCTGCTATTTTACCCGACTACCACAGTTGTGGGCTGTTTCTGAAACTGATTTGTGAAAAGCTAGGTCTTATAATAGGTAACATGTGCCCACTATTTATAATATTGCTTTTTCATGATGCTGCTTTATACCACCAGGTAGTTACCATTAGTAGTTCTTTCTCTTTTGATAAAAGTCCACTTGACACCCTCAAAGTATCGTGAGAGTCCGCTTAACCTCCCAAACTATATTTCGTTTTACTCAATCCCCTGACAATATAATCCCGCCTTACATCAACTCCTGAGAATATAATCTCTCTCTTCCTCCCTCTCTCCCTCCCTGTGCTGGAAGTTTCAAATGTGACACTGAACTGTGCTCCGTCCTGTTGCTACCCTAAGTGCAGGTCCTCTGGTGGCTTTTCTCCTGACCTCTCATAAACCTCTCATTTTTCAAACCTTGTCACTGCTACATGCACTTAGCTACAAATGAATCTCGACTCATTTGCATGTAATGTGTATCATCATTAGCGCGTCGCATGCATATGTGCCAGAAGCATGCAATTGCCAGTTGCCACAGTGGGCATGGTGTTGTTTCTGGCTTGCTTTGGCTTGATGCTTTCATGCACTAATGTTTGAATACGGCAGAAGTCATGACGTATTTGGAGAGCACTACAGTTGTCACTGGTCAGTGGGTCCATGTTGTCAAGAAGGCATCAGGGATGGACATGCAAATGAAAAGGAAGGATCAGGTGCCAGGGCAACCCACATAGTGAAACAACCTTCCACATAAAAAACACTTGGAAAAACTGGAGTAGGTGTGATATGGGCTGGTATTACAATCTCAGGTTTAAGTAAGCCACTGATATTTTAGCCCACCCCACCGCCCCCCTGCCCCTGGAGATGATAAGTGGCAGGCATCCCTCCTGCTTTGGTTTAATAAGGAGCAGGACTCGGACCTGGGTCTCCTTGACTCCTGGCTGAGAGCAAGCTCTGCTAGTCAGTAGCCTGTGAGAGTGCCTGCAGTTAAGCAGATTCCTGCGATATATTAAGGGACTAAAGGGGACTTTTTTCTATTATTTATCAGTTGCTTGGATTTCAATAGCAGCCATAGTTAATTGTGAGATGTGCCTGCTTTAACCAGGTAAATATTTTAACACACACAGCAGAAGTGGCCTATAACACTTATCAGCTCCAGATGATGGAAAAAAACGAGAAAGAAAATGAGAGAACAAGATCTCAATGAACTTTATGGTGGTTTAGAATCAGGCACTGCCCATGGCCTATCACCATCTGCTGATTTTTAGGGGATGGGCCTGCGAAGATATTTCTGATGGTGAGTTGCAACCGCCTACTTTTCGTAGGTGGAAAGGGTCTTTCGGTTTAATAATAATTTTATGAATACATCTTTGGTTTTTATTGTGCAGGTACAGACATCAATGCCGTACCAATTGATGATTCTAAAGGTTGTGTGCTAAAGGCCAACCATCATCTCATGATTCTGAGGTACAAAGCGAAGCAGGGAAGCATCCAGATGACAACCACAAATACAATACATCTGATATGCACAATAGAGCTCCTTGTAGTTTGGACAATCAAGGTTGCACAGGCAGTGTTGTGGACTCATTTTTCTGTAAGCGCACGTTTACAGCCGTAGGAAGAAAGGAGAGTCCACAACAGACAGGTATATGCATGACAAGAATGTCAGTGGTGCTTCTCTTAGGATGGTCCAGGAGAGTGGAGAGCATCAGAGGACAGGTGGTGCTTTGTGGGATATTTTTCGAAGGGAAGATTCGGATAAATTACAAGATTATCTTAGGAAGCATGCCTCAGAATTTAGGCACATCCATTGCAATCCTGTGAAGCAGGTATTGTATTAATTGCACTTACTAGGAACTTATTCTCTTGATTTTTCTATGCTGACTAATAGTTATATTAATAATGATACAGGTTATTCATCCAATTCATGATCATTCTTTTTACTTAACGAGGAGCATAAGAGAAAGCTCAAGGAAGAATATGGTTAGTGAATTTGTTTCACGATTGTATTCAGACCTCACAAATGTGTTATGATCTTTGTCTGCTTTTTTTTTAGGAGTTGAACCCTGGACGTTTTGAGCAGAAGCTTGGTGAAGCGGTTTTCATTCTGCTGGGTGTCCTTACCAAGTCAGGAATATGAAGGTAGCTAGTTTGACATCACAGCTTAATTTATGCTCCCTCCCTCCCTCTTAATGGAGCAACAAATGATTACATGCTTTCATTTGTGCAGTCCTGCATCAAGGTTGCAATGGGCTTTGTTTCCCCTGAAATATCTTGGCGAGTGTATTAAGTTGTCTGAAGAGTTTAGACGGCTTCCATGTGATCACCGTGCTAAAGAAGATAAACTGGAGGTTAGCATGGCAGAGTTTACAATGGCCTTATTTTGTGCGTTACTACTCCCTCTGTTCCAAGAAGTCTGACTAGGTTCATAGAAAAAATGCTCCAACATAAACATCATATTAGTTTCATTAAATCTACCATGAAATGTCTTAGTAGTGGCAGTTATTTGGTGTTGTAGATGCTTATATTTTTTTTCAATAAACTTGGTCAAAGCTAGAAGTTTGCCTCAATACTAAAACACCTTCATTTTTAAAGAGAGTATGCAACTGCTATTTGATATGAGGACTAACCTTGAGTAAAATATAATGTTTTCAGATCAAGAAGATTGCTATCCATGCTCTGAATGCAGCTATAAATTTCTTGGACTGTTCTTGCTCTGAGGGAGGGTAAGCAGCAGTAGACCCTTCGTAACATATTCACATATAGAAGGTTCAAATCCGTAATGAAACCGTTTTTGGTCGCTTGGATTATGTGGATCAGGCTGAAGGGTGAGGCTGGAGACTGGAGAGCCATGAATAAAGATGAGGCATGGTGGCCGGCACCACCTAAGAGGCTCTCGCAGGTGATCAATTCGTCTGCGCCGAGCAATGTCAAGACATGATCAGCTGAAGGCTCTCTGGTGGTTCTAACTTGCGTTCATTTTGGACGAGAGAGGAAGCCGCGGAAGGACCGATGGACTTCAGCAGCTTTCCGGTGCTAAAGTTAGGGTTTGTTTAGATTTGGGGAAAGATTCTCTGAAAATATACTGCTTCACCAAAAATACACTGTAGATGAATAGTGTTCTGTGAGTGGGAGAGATAGGTTGATGAATAGTGAAAAGTTGGATGAATAGTGTTTTTTTTTTGAACTAAAACGCACCCTAATGAACTTCGAGGGTGCTGTACTACTAGTGCTTTATACAATATATTTTTTGAAGCCCCGTTTGGTTCCATG